>JAATOF010008073.1:0-14271 GCA_013170925.1 Podosphaera leucotricha
CAAAACGACGCTATTACATTCACGTAAGACACACAACTTGACGGGTATCATTTCCGAAATAGGCTTAGCTAAAAAGCTTTTCAATTAAATTTGTATGGAAAAACCCCAGTCGCAAATTGACTTCCACATTCAAGACCCTTGCGGGAGAGTAATATAAAATTCTCCAAAAGATCTCGAGTTTTTATGGGGAGCGTTCATCGAGTCTAAATACATTACACCGAGGCTCTCATGGCTCCTTTGCCCCTTTTTCTTAGTGATCGCCCATTTTATCGCCGATCAATTTAGGGAAGAGCCATGTTAATAATGGCGACTAAAAATGTCGCCGGTGATGATCTTGCTGATCATATCACAAAATCAGTACTCTCAGGTATACCGGGCCTGAAATTCCAACACAACTCACTGTGCTCACGACGCTTCTTACTCAAAAAAGCCCTCAGGTCGTCTCCTAAATATAGGCATTTCTCATGTCGACGAGAAAGAAGCTTTCTCTAGTTCCTCTTCTGAAAACTGTCGAATGTCCTAATTTGAGCTCGCCAATGGAACCTTGGGACCTGAGTTTCTGGCACTTGGACGTTGGCATCCGGTCGTCAGTGGGAAGGTTAATCGACGGGGAAAGCGCAAAAGAGGATAATCTTATCAGGTTATCTCTGCGAAACTTCCGTTTTCTACAGAAAACATGAGAAGGCGATATGGGCTCGCCAGCAGTCATCTCTACTGGGAAAAGGAATATTTGGGTGAGAGAACCATAGGAAGATGGACCCATGTTACATAACTCAGCACATGCTAATCATCTAGATAAATGAAATTTACGATAGTATATGTGTTGTTAAAAATACTCGAGTGGACTTCTTTGGGCCGATTTGAAAGGTGCGGAAGGTGTGGTAGCACTCCATCATTCTAACTTCATCGATATACTGAGAGGATAGGTCCTCTCACACATGGAATGGTCTCTTTGAAACTAAAGCTAGAAATGATGCAGGACAAGGCTCCTCCTCATCTCCTCATAAGGCGGCTCAAACGTTGCAAGAGTTCAACGAGAGACTATGTTATCCCTTTACATTAAATAAATAGTCCCATTTTCTCAAGATCTAAGCTAACCTAGTAAGTACACTTTAATTACATGTACATCTAAAAGCGGGAGAAATTTCTATTTCCGTCAAGATAGGATGTGGGTCCAGATTTGTCGGGATTAGGCCATGTGTTAGAGCAAGCCGGGATAATTACAATTATGTGGACTTGACCCCGCGATCTTGCACTTGGGAGGGGTTAGTTAGCCTTTTGTGGTTGCCTCAGGTACATATATCGCTTGGCCGAAGTGCTGACGTCGCGGCTAGTCATCGACAAACCTCAGGTGAGCTCATAGTTTAATACATGTAAGCTTCATCGCATGCTCATAGAATTGATAAAATCTCAGAGAAATGTCTACAAGATCTACTCAAAAAGTTTTAATAGCAGAATTTATGCACATAACTGGTGCCGCGGATAAAGTAGCACAGAAGGTGAGCTAGCTCTCTGTATATTTCAATGATATTTACTCGCAGAACTGATTGATAAAGTAGTTTTTAAAAGCAGCTGCGTGGAGAAAGGATGTCGCCGTTGATAAGTATGAATTTCCTCACGTCTGAATATTGTATTAAACATCAAGCGTCACTCTTGAAGGCAATTGCGGCGACATTCACACAATTTCTGAAATTACAACCATAGAATCATAGAATCCTTGAGAGTCTTTGGTCTTTGGACGGTGTGGTCAATTTTTCAACGTGTCTTTAATTACGGATAGAACATGGTACTTAAATCTATCACAATCAATTAAAGGCAGATTGAAATGGAAGTCAAATTCATTATTCATAAAAGTTTCGAGTTCAACTTATTTTGAGCTATATTGAGCCTCGAAGGCTTAGACTCAATGCTTAGATATCAAAACGATGGTGTCAAATACTGAGAATCTAAACTATTTCTCCTGGGGCTTGGATTTTTTAAGATTTAACATTTGAAGTTATACTAAACCTTTTAATAGTTTTTTTGCTGCTGGGGTTCAGCAATCTGAAAAAGATGCTTTGAACAAGTTATTCGACAAATTCCTCGGTTAGCTTTTATCGAACAAACCCCTTACGTTTTTATCTTAACACACCAGCAGATGAAAAAGATGAAAAAGACACTCTTGGAGTTGATAGTGTCATGCGATACTTGACTGATTTAGATATTGATCTGACGACTGGGGACATATTTGTTCCTCTGGAAATTGTACAATCACCGTGTTTTGGAGAAATCACTAGATCAGGTTTCGTCGACGGCTGGCTCAAAGTAAGGTAAAATCCCACCAGCGCCCCTTTCCTAGTCCTGCGCTCAATGATACATTTAGATGTGATCAACTCCCAAAACAGAAAAGTTTTGTGAAAAGCCAGCTCAAAGCATTATCAACAGACATGAAACTCTTCAAGGTGGTCTATCGTCATGCTTTTATCGCCTCCAAAGAAATTTCACAAAAAGCATTGTCGCTCGAACATGCTATTATCTACTGGGGCTTGTTATTCAATCCACCCGGAAAACAGTGGGAATCAGGCCTTATCGATTGGCTTGAACTTTGGGTCAGTTTTTTGAAGGAAAATTGGACTAAGACGGTGAATAAAGATATGTGGAATCAGGTGTTTGAATTTTTTCTTAAAAGTCTAGAGGACGACAAACTGAGCTTTTGGAGCGAAGATGGTGCGTGGCCTGGAGTTATTGACAGCTTTGTAGTGTATGCCAAGCCGAAACTGGAGCTACTAGAACAGCAGTATAATTCGTAGGGTTCTATTCTTCTTTCCCTTTTGCTCATCCAATGACTAGGTGGCGTTTGGTAAAATCATCGGCGCTTTAGCAGAAACCTGATCAATAAAACCAGGTGACTTTATGAGTGGATCTTGTCCTCTATGGATTAAACCTCATGATTAAATGTGCAAGCAAGTGATCGTCAATTTTAGGTTTACAAACATGTATATAGAGGTGATGCAGGTCAGATACAACATTTTCATTTAGACGATCAGAATAGGGATTGTGTAGTACAGGTATTTTGCATTGGATCATGAAAATCGAGACCAAAAACGAATAAAAAATCACTTATCATCGCCTAGAGTCCTAAAGCTTAAAGTAGTACAGGATAGACAAGTGCAAGTATATGTCTGTCATGAGCCACCTTGGTCTAATACTGTCTTTATGCGAAACTCGAGTTCCATGACTCTCGACGGACCTGAATACAGATAGGAAGAGAGAAACCCATTTCATTGGAAAGAGTATTTTACAAGTTCGGCTAATCGTAGAGCAACACTATCTCAAATTCAATTATAAGAGTTCTTTTATCACGAGATGCTGCAAATTAACTTTACTGTTTGCCCTTCTCGAAACCACAAGTACTGTAACCCTCTTTCTATCGAGTGCAGCATCACACAGTATTTTTTCCAATATACGATCATGAAACGTAGTCGTGTAGAGAGAAACCTCTTGTGTGTAGAGATCATTCTGTGCAGCAGATCAGGACAGATATTTCTGGCAAGGGAAACAATGGGCGAGGCAGTAAAGAATGTGGTCTTGGGTCAATATAAGAATTATTGAGAAGAAACCAGGGATATGAATGTGATTGAATGTATGATAAAGAATATGACGGTGTATAGGATTATCGTCGGATTGATCTTCGGGTATACATGTATTCGAGTAAACCTCCAACATATTTCTTACTGTTAAGGAGTCTTTACCATAAATAGAGCCAAGGTACCCCAAAAGTGTTTGGTTTTTGGAATTTCTCATGGTATCGTGTGAGTGTAATGAGGAGAATTTCATGTTATATCGTTAAGACCCGCGAGGAATTCTAAAAATTATCGTCTGATATTTCAAAGGAGACAGACATTTATTTCCGAAGCATTGAATTTTGCTTTCATATTTTCCTAAAGATTCCTAGAAGCTTTCTCGTACGGACCATGGTATCACACCGTCAATCTTGCTGGACTTCTCAAGAGTTCCATCACCAAGTTTAACCGTGCTAAATTTGATCATGCGTGGATCCAGACCAAGTGTAGTTCTGACTAATTCCTGAGTTTTGCTTGAGGCGTCATATCTCATGATGAAATATTGTCCTTCACTGTGTGTTGCTTGATGCTTCCGTGTCCTTCTAGGTAAACTAAACTGGCCCCAATTTTTGAGACCACGAATGACGCCACCGTTCCTCAGGACAAGTGAGCCTGCGGTGCGTGCGAGTCTGTGGGAAAAGTTAGAAAAATAGTCGAACGATGTTGATGATGATGATTGAATGGACGGTACTCTTTTACTTCACCAAGGTTACCTGGGCGAACCTAAGCAAAAGTTAGTTTTGGTCTAAAAGATATTGTCTCACATAGAAGTTCCTAACAACTGCAATGAGCTCATATAACATTTTGATTCACAGTACGAGCCAAAGGATATCTAAGCCTGCTATCGCCGCAAAGCCAAAATTACAGTTGCTAGGTGATTAATTCGTCATGGCCATAAGATATAGGATTTATGCTAGTGGACAAAAATACCGGTACACGTTGTAATGACTAATTGTGTAAAGCTTGCCCAGATTACGTGAGCATCTATATTGCAGGGGCTCGGCTAGGTTTCAATGTACCCAATAATGTGAGAACTATATGTCAGACATGAGATAAATCTTGTATTTCGCGTCACCACAATCTTAGGTTATTGGTACAAAACTTATTCTTATTTGAGGCTATAATTCCCGGGTTTTCCCCCGGCGATAAGTTCTCTGATAAGAAAAAAATTTAAAGAGTTCGTACGTCATGCGGGACGGACAAATCAAACGCACAAATTGGCGGTTCAGAAAACCTTTTCCACCATGTCTAAAAGACCAGCGGAAGATCTTGGTAAAAGCGTCCTAAAATCTGGAGAGAGAGCTGAAGATCCTGTC
The DNA here is from genome assembly GCA_013170925.1 of Podosphaera leucotricha. Taxonomy (NCBI): domain Eukaryota; kingdom Fungi; phylum Ascomycota; class Leotiomycetes; order Helotiales; family Erysiphaceae; genus Podosphaera; species Podosphaera leucotricha. Next base: position 4,919 of record JAATOF010008073.1, read on the forward strand.
ACCAATGAGGAAGTGGGGGATTTTGAGGATGAATTTGAGGACGAATTCGAAAGCGAGGATGAGATAATTGAAGCAGGAGTTGATGGGAGGCCGGACGAGGAAAGAGAGGCAGAGGAAAAAGATGGTGAGACAATCATATATTATGATAAAGTTCTTCTGTGACCTGACATAGTGAAAAGCAATGGATGTCGACCAGCAAACCTTCATTGTTGGAAGAAATAAACTTGAGCCTGGTCTAACTCTATCACCTGATCTTTCCGCGTACGAGATGCTGCATTCCTTGAGCACCCCATGGCCTTGTTTATCTTTTGATATCATTAAAGATAGTTTAGGTGATAATCGCAAGACCTACCCTGCTACTATGTATGCCGTGGCAGGAACCCAAGCAGCCATGAACCGAGAGAAAGAAAACCAACTTTTGGTTATGAAGTTTAGCGGTTTAAGCAAGATGGATCGAGGACATGGTGACGATGATGACGGAACAGATGATGAGGATGAAGATGCAGATCCAGTATTGGAATCCTGCTCTATTCCACTTAGTTCGACGACTAACAGGATACGCGCTCATCAAATACCTGCTCCGAATTCATCTCAACCACCGACGACTTTGACAGCTTCAATGACAGAGGCTGGTCAGGTCCTTATTCATGATGTTACTCCTCATCTTAGCTCTTTCGATAGGCCTGGTACTATAATTACTCCCCAACAAAAGAAAGCTCTATCTACCCTTCGTATGCATAAGTCTGAAGGATATGCTATTGACTGGTCTCCTTTAATTTCTGGGAAGCTTGTTACTGGGGATAATGATGGTCAGATTTATGTTACCACTATGACGCCTGGGGATGGCTGGAAACCTGACTCACAGCCATTTACTGGGCATAATGGAAGCATTGAAGAGCTACAATGGAGTCCTTCCGAACGTCATGTATTTGCATCAGCTTCAAGTGATGGGACCATAAAAATCTGGGACGTGCGAAGTAAGAGCCGAACAGCTGCTCTCAGTGTGCAAGTGAGCGATACTGATGTTAATGTGATGTCTTGGTCACATCAGACATCGCATCTACTAGCTTCTGGCGCAGACGATGGGATGTGGGCAGTTTGGGATTTACGGCAATGGAAACCCAATGCCTCTTCCTCGGCTTCATTGAAACCTACTCCTATTGCCAGCTTTGGTTTTCATAAAGAGCCAATCACTAGTATAGAATGGCATCCAAAAGATGATAGTATTGTAGCTGTAGCAGCTGCCGATAGTACCCTCACACTCTGGGACCTTGCAGTCGAACTTGATGACGAAGAAAGCAAAGATACCGGAGGAGTCGCAGATGTGCCACCTCAACTATTGTTCGTTCACTTTATGGAAAAAGTAAAAGAGTTACATTTCCATCCTCAGATACCTGGCTGCCTTGTTGGCACAGGGGAAACGTTCAATGTGTTCAAGACTATAAGTGTTTAGATAAAAATTGAGGACTTAAATCTTAAGCGCATGTGTTTAATCCCTTTTGCGAATACACTTTGCTTCTGATTACTCAAAGAAAATACGTTGTATACCCACAAGCTCGCTGTAAAGCTTTCTGTAAACAATATAACAAGAGAGATACTAGATCGAATAATAATTTTCCAATGTAATATAAATATGATAAACTTGATAATGTCGACGATTCAATTGAGGCGACCATAGGTTTAATTATCTACCTGTCAAATAGAACTAGGTCAAGTACTGGATGGAACCTGTATAGAAGCATTTTTTTTGTACTCACTACATACCGGTAAATCGTTGACCCTTTATATCTGGAACCTTTATAAATGTAGTAGATGATCAACAACCAACCTCGATTAGATAGATATGCAAAGATTCGGTTGAAAGATGTTCCAACTCACGATAAGCTAGATTACACATCTAGCAAGCTGGCTCAACTCTCTATGTCTTTTCCTTTGTCTATTTTACTTTACACTTCATAGTCATATTATATAGATGTGAACGAGTTGAGCTCTGCGCACTAGGCGTAATCTCAGCCGGCTCCATCGGTCCGGAACCAAGATGGAAATAGCATAGGACCTTAAAAAGTATAAATAAATAAATACAGTAATTTTGTCTGTGGAAAGCTTCTTGTTTTGATCTCCATGTCCTTGGTGATTTCTTTCACGCGTTCTAGCATGGACCAGAAGGGTTTTTTGGACTCTTCATCCAATTTCTATTCAGCCAAAAGATCCTCTAGATCCAACCTTAATCACTGATACGCTGAATGGCAACCCCTTGGTCTCTTGGCCTAGCTCATAGGCCCTGGAAGTAGTTCTCGTAATGGCCTGTGATGTTCGATGTTTAGAATAATTGGTATCTCAAATGTATGAAGAGAAGTGGCAAGTCCGGCCACAAGTCTGTACGGACAATAATATATAGCCGAGGTGTTTTAAAGAGATTGCGGGCTATGATCATTAATAACACAGTCATACTGGAGTTGAGCGAGTAAGCTGAATAGCTTCAATTTGACAGCGTATAGTCATATAAACTACAAATAGTATAACACAATGAAGTATGAGGCATGAGCTTCGGAGATGAATTCTAAAAGTTCTTTACTGTCTCTCTTAGTGTCATTTGTATGCTCACAACATGAAACTAGTAAACTTAACTTGTAAGACCGTTATTTATTCGTTCCCTTAACTAGAACTGAGGGTAACCATCAGTACCAATGAAAAATTCTTATAATTTGATTGTTATAAGATAAACGAGGATATCTTGTTGCGTTATTTGGGCTCAATTAATGCGTTCCTCAAAACTTAGATACAATCAACAACATGACTGACGTGCAACTCTACATATATGATCTATCTAATGGCCTGGCTCGACAGATGTCTCTCGGGCTGTTGGGCAAGCAGATAGATGCCATCTATCATACCTCAATCGTTATGGAAGACCTGGAATATGTTTATGACGGCGGTATCAAAGCGGTACCCGCAGGCAAAACTCATCTTGGCCCACCACTCAAGATGGAATTCCTTGGAAAAACAGAACTCCCTAATGATGTTATCAGGCAATATTTAGAATCTCTCAGGGAGAAATATACCGAAAAGGTGCCTTAACACAAACTCAAGCCCTGCTGGAACCATTAACTAACGAGACGAAAGGCCTATGATATTTGGACAAATAACTGTAATCACTTTTCCAATGAATTTGCTACTTTCCTCGTGGGTCATGGAATTCCGGCATACATCTCAAATCTTCCAGCGGATGTACTTACGACTCCCTTTGGACAGATGATGAAACCACATATTGATCGAATGGCTCGGCAAGCTCAAGTCAATAAAGGCGGGTTGCTTGGGATTAAGGAGACGAAGGCTAATTCTGAATCAATGCCGACTACTTCAGACGTAATCACGGTCACTTCTCAGGCTGAATTGGACATGTTTCTTCAACAGGCACACAGATCATGTGCCATAATCTTCTTCACCTCACGAAATTGTCCTCCCTGTCATGCTCTTTATCCAATTTATCAGAGGATAGCGACGGAAGCAAGCAAAAAATCAAAATTTCTACTCATAGATGTAGCTACTTGTTCAGACGTTGGGATGAAGTACTCAATTACGGCAACTCCGACATTTATAACGTTCCTCAATGGATCGATAAAAGAAAGATGGATGGGCTCAAATCCCACAACTTTGAAAAATAATATCGACATGCTCTTACAAACTGCCACGCCTCCTCATTCACACGACTCTCTGGTCTTACCATCTTTTTTTTCTGCTAATACCCATCCTGTCATCTTCGAAAAACTACCGCCACTAGAAAATCTGAAAAAAAAACTAGGATCATTTACCGAGGACAGTGACTTGCAAGGGATACTTCAATACATTTCTGTCCGAACAAAAGATGGAAAAGCAGAAGCTCCTCTTTCCATCTTCGAATCTTTCAATAAATTCCTTGATAACGCCCCCTCGAAGCTTCCTACCGATATTTTGTTTATTGTCGTTGATCTTTTTCGAATTTGTATCACCAATCCGAAGGTCTGTGGATACTATGCGGAGGACAAATCGCACAAAGCTGTCACGCAAGTGATATCATTTGTTAACTCTCTTGAAGTCTGCCCATATTCTTTACGTCTTGTCACGCTACAATTAACCTGTAACTTATTTACGAGCACCTTGTATCACTCCCAGATCTTAAGTTGCCCATTTCTCACTCAGCCCATCCTGCAGCTGGCAAGCAACAGCTTACTAGACGAGAAGCATGTTGCTGTTCGGGTCGCAGCAGCGAGTCTCGTATTCAATATAGCAGTAACCGATAGAAATTGGAGGACAGATCATGATCAAGGTCTCTTGCCCGAAGCAGAGCAGGTAGAACTAGTGGCATTGATCCTTGAAGCTATCAGATTGGAAAATGAATCGCCTGAATCTTTAAATGGGTTATTACTTGCTCTTGGGAACCTTATCTTTCGTGCACCAGAAACTAGTGTTTTGGGAGACTTGCTCGAAAGCATGGATGCCCAGAAGACTGTGCTCTCCAAACAAGAACTTTTTCCTCAAGTTGCTTTGATTGAAGAAATTGGAAAGGTACTACTCGGTAAGAAATAAGCTTTTGGGCTTCAAATAGTATTCCCTAGCCACAAGAGAATTTTATTCTCGCTTTGTGTGAGGAGTGAACCACCATAATCATATATATGATGAGGATGATTTTGAGGTCATCCAAGATCAGGACCTCATACAACGCCTTGGCGATGGCATGGATTGGCTCAAAAAAATCAGGCAAATACACAAAACTCCTTGTATAGGGAGAGTGAAGTGACAATGGACTTTCCACATAAACCAATAAGATTCTGTCATGGGAAGTTCAAACAATAGCTAATGAATTGCAATTCAATCACGTATTGAAGGGGCCACTTTATCACAGGAGCAAGAAGGGTAGATGTACTATTAACTCTATACTGTGTGAGATCTACACAGGTTATTCTAGTAAGAATAACCTTAGCAATTCAAAAATAGATTAATTAAAAATCATATTGTTTATTTATATAATTTCACCCCGTAGACTACTTGATGACAGTGAGCATTGATGTGCTGAAGACGTCTCTCAATTTTGGAGATATTAGCAAAGGGAGGGAATCTGATGCTGATACACAAATATAAGTAATTAATCATGACTTTATAACTGGCGAGATTTCTAAAACATGCTAGTACATGAACGTCATGACGATCGTTGTCTTAAAAATTATCATCATTTGTCGTGTGGCGACGAGAAGTATATGATGATCCTTTATAGACTCTACCCGAGATATACCTCACTCATCGTCGGTCGTCCTTTGATTCCTTAATAGTCTGGCTTAGAGTCGAGTTGAATCCAAGGTCTGGACCCTATTCAACGAAAAGGAACCATATGCACATACACATTGCAATGACTTTACTAATCGGAATCGCTTTCGGGGTTGTAGACGCTGCATAATATACTATTGGCCCCCCGATACGTCACAGCAGAGATTGCTGAGCCCGAATCACCTAAAACCACATAATCAATCCCCTGGAAATCTTTTCACACAAACGTCAGCAATCTTTGAAGGCTTTGTTTGTTGTCCAAAGATAACATGCACAATGCACCATGATACAGAGAAGATGCCTACTTACCACTACCTCTAAAAGTCATGCCGTGCTGGAGAGGAAACAAAAGAAACGACCCATGGTTTGTCCCATTTTCCTCATACACCTGGGCATAAAATGGATAGTCGAACGGGTTCAATGCCAGGAAGGAGCCTCGTGTTTGTAGCCGCTGCCGGGCTTCTTGTTCAGCATTTTCAACATCTTTGCCATCGTACTTCCGATTCTGGCACTCTATCAGCGCCATCTCGCTAATAGGCTTATCCAGTCTCTTGGAGAGGGAATGAGGATTTGCATGTCTGCCACTGATGCAGAGAAGTAAAAAGAACGAACATATGATCCAGACGCGCAACATGGTGACGATATGCAGTGCTATGTCTAACTCCCGACTCTAAATATGAGTTTAAATGGCAACAACAAGTCGGCGTATCCATGACTCGTGAACAATCTAAAGGAAAACACCGCATCAACAAAGGCGAATGATTGTAGTATTTCTCGCTGCAACAATAATATTTTTGCCTCTTACATATTAATCAATCTACTGATCGAGCAGAGATACAAACTTCAGTGCTCCATCGTTAGTCAATATGCTATGAATAGAATAAGATCTAGAGTACAGTACTTTCTTATCCAGATCCAGTCAGAGATTTTTCACGAGAGGAACATCCAGGCCTCATTTCGGGAGCTCGGCCTTACTGTCAAATCACAGGATCGGAAAGTGACAAAGTAAGAATGAGAATCACTGTAACAACAAGCGTTGATTAATCAGGGGAGCGAAAACAGAAAACGGCAAATAAGTCATTCAATTTAATAATATGGTGCTATTTTGGCGTTCTATGAGCCCATACAGACACTAAGTCTTGCAGGTTTCTTTTCGGCTGCCTTGTTTTCAGCCCTGGGATATTATAAAATGAAGGATGATGTCGTGTCGAAACTCATAACACGCATCTTATTCAACAAATTAACCGATTATGTGGATTTGGAGCTTATTATACACTCGATTTACAATGATCGAGGAGTTTGTAATTAGTAATTTTACTTTATCCCAGGAACCATAACAACGACAGATATAACTGAACCCGATTTTGGTTGTAATTATTAATTACTACATATTAAATACATATGTTAAGTCACGATTATGTATTTACTTTGGTGGAATGTTCAGACAAGGAACTCTAACTTGGACTTCCAATTCAGGCTTGTTCAAAAATCCACATTAGGTTCGTGGATGCTGCAAATCGAATGTAGGACGTCGTTTATTAAAGTCACGGCAGCGACCGCAAACGTTGATTTGTCCATGACAATATAATCAGTCCCCTCAAATTCTTTTTGCAGACATGTCAGCAATCTTTGTACTTTATGAGAAAAGACTTATCTTAACGCATCACAATACCGAAAGTGGATACGACTTACCATTATTTGTTGTGTAAACAGTATATTTTTGGAGAGGAAATATAAGATACGGCCCGGGATTCCGGGAAAACGTTTGGCCCTGTATTGTGGCATAATATGGATATTTGTATGTCCCAAGTCCACTTGAATTGATTCGCGCATTGGCTTCCTGTTCGGCATTTTCGACATCTTTTCCATCATATGTCCGTTGTTGACACGTTATCACCGCTGTCACACTAATTGGTTCACCAAATCGCTTGGAGAGGAAATGAGGATTGGCGTATGTAGCACTGATGTAAAGACTGACCACAAAAGTGCAGATGGTTAAGAGTCGTAACATTGTAGTGAACGATATGTACAAGTGTAGAAACAATGTCCTTGTCTCCTGTTTCTCATCGTGAGTTTATATAATAGAAAGTAGTTGAAGTATTCCTGACTCGCGGAAAGTCTCCAGGGAAATATCGATTAACAATAGTAAATTTGGCATTCATATGGTTTCCAGCCAATGGGTAAAAGCAACTATATGACTAGCTGTCATTATGAAGAACAAAATTTAATCTTATTCTCTATTGATTTGGCAAGCATAAAATATTACATTTCTTCATCAATTGAGAACTTGCCATGAGTGACCGTTAAGTTCTCGTCCAAATTCGACCCAAGTAGAGATTTTACTATGGTCCCGCCTAGTCTATGATGATATTAAAAGCATTGGCTTGATGTAACGAGTTTAAATCTTGTCTATGCCTCGCCATATCTTGTTGCATTGTGACCCAACTCAACCATAGTTGTTCAAGTAATCAAAATCGTTAATCACTATTTCGTGTTGTAAAAAGGTACGACGATTTTATAGATGCCGCGGTCTGAAATATACCCTGGCATCTGCTCAGGGTTCAGCACTGCCTGGCATCTCGGCATTGTTGCCGCACCATAGATTCGGGAATAAGAGGATCGGGAACTGGCTGAATGTGATATTCAAGGTAACAGGCGAGTAATTTACCATAAGGAATGAGAATACCTGGTAATTGCGAGATTTTGGGGGATGAATTCGATGAACTGTGAAGACCGTTAGTGAAATATCTCAATTTCGAGATCAGCGCCTGCATGTATGTGACAGATTGACCTAACATTTTCCCGCGTCTCTTTGAGGTACATGTACGTGTAGATTTCAGTAATCAGTCAGTGTACAGGATTGAATCCTATTGTGAATCGTCTACAGATTTTTTTCCTCTTGTCTTATTTCCTCATCCTACTGGAACCTTGGACTGATTACATCTGGGCATCTAGGCTTAGACTTAATTAGATTCTGGCATCTACTTACCAGTATTTTCATCCATTCTTTTTTGATATGCTCCCATAATACCCCTACTCCATGAGAATATTTCTCGTACCTAGCCAGTTTCCTCTTCATCTTACTCCAGAGATACCCTATTAGATTAAGATCCGGTGATTGGGCGGGCCAATTCAAGCAGGTATACTCTTAGGCCTTAAGAATGTTTTTGCAACCCGCGCGGTATACTTTGCATAATTACCTTGCTGAAAGATTAGTCGGTCGACAAGGGGCATGCCTCCCGAGGCACGTTGCTTCCATACTATAGATCAAAATCTAGTCCAGGATACTTATGTATTGTTGTGTATCTATTCTTCCCATTATCTGAACCATGGTACCCGACTCAGACCATGTCACAGAAGCTTAAATCATCACGTTTCCCCCTCCAAACCTGACTGCCTGAACTGTGCCATTTCTAGTAGGAGTTGGTATAATTGATTCCGTCGCTGCCAATTCCATTGATCATTGTTTCTTCAGACCAAACTACTTTATTCCAATCCTCGACAGTCCCTTCCTTGAACCGTGTGATAAACTTCAGACTGGCTTTTCGGTGCTGAGTCGTCATGGCCAGTTTTTTAGGCTTCTCTTTAGCCTTCAAGTCCGACTGTCGATGGATTTTTCTCTCATTTTGCGATACGAGGTAACGCCAATACTGACAGACGCCTGTGGAGCTATTGCCACTTTTTGAATGTCTTAACTACCTCGTCGGTAATTTCGTTGACAATTCTTAGCTCGTTAACTTGCTTACACCCTGTCCTTGATCTAGCACTGACTTGTTACAATAGAGCCGCAAGATATTACCTCTATGAGGAGCTGGATGATTCGATCCTGGGTTCTTCTCTCTAATCTCGGCAAGTTGGCTCATTAGGTTGCGACTGACCATATCAAGCAGTTACGAGCAACTATCCGAGCTTAGATCACCGAATGTGAGAAATACAGAATTTAGATGTCCTTCACGAATGATATTTAGTAGGAAACGCCTAAATAGCCATAAAAATTCACGTGATAAAAAGATAAATAATATTTTAGCACCCTTCGACATTTTAGAGTATCA
>JAATOF010008078.1:0-10479 GCA_013170925.1 Podosphaera leucotricha
GCAAACGAAACAGCTTAGTCGTAGACAAGCGCGATGGGCATTATTTTTATCCCAATTTAATTTTAAGATAATATACGGACCAGGGAAGCAAAACACTGTCGCGGATTCTCTTTCACGTCGCAAACAAGATTTACCAAAGGATAAGACGACGAATGGCTCACAGTAAACAATCAGATTGTGTTAAAGTGACACAATATATCAGAAGGGATGTTAGACCCTAGCATAGAAGCTGCTATCAAATTCATATCCATTGGAACCGAAGATGGCCTAAATGATAGTCTAGACGATACTACCATTGATACGTTAAGAATCTGCTTGATGGAAGATGAGGAAGATGAAGATGAAATTAACGAGGAAATTTCTGATTTAAAATCCTCAGAAATTGAGGCAAATTCAACAAATGAATTATCTACTCATGAACTTATAGAAATTGCATATGTTAATGATCCGGTTACCAAGGAAAATTTTGATATTCTTAGTGACGGGAGCCAGCGTCGAATGCCCCCGCATCTCATCAAAAGTGGTCATCGATTTTCACTTGCCGACTGAAGTACGTGGATTTCATGATTCAACATTAGACGAACGGCGTTTATATGTCAATAATTTACTTTATATACCAAATGACGGGGTATTAAAACGCAGATTATATACCGAATTTCACGATCATCCGATTTCAGGGCACTCAGGATATAAAGCTACGCATTTTGCAATGCTCAAACATTTTTATTGGCCATATATGGCTCGTGAAATCGATCGTTTTTGCAAGAACTGCAGCATTTGTCGCCGCACTAAATATTCTAGAGATAAAAAGCATGGATTTTTAAGACCACTTCCGATCCCCAACAAACGTTGGCAACATCTATCAATCGACTATATCGTACAATTACCGGTTTGTAAAAGAATCGGAATATCGTACCAGAATATCGTTGTTATTTGCGATAGACTCACGAAACGACGGCATTTCATACCAGCAGAAACTCTAGGCTCGAAAGAATTGGTGCGAATATTTCTACCATTTTTGCTCAACATGGGCTACCACAATCTATTGTCTCCGATCGTGGAACTAGCTTTGTGTCTAAATTTTGGAAAAGGCTGTGTAGAAGGCTTGGAATGTCACTTAAATTTTCGACAGCATTTCATCCTGAAACGGATGGTCAGACTGAGCGCGCCAACCAATCTCTTGAAGAATACTTGCGTAAGTATGTGAATTACAATCAAGATGATTGGATAGATTGGTTGCACCTCGCAGAATTTCAAGCAAACAACACAATGAATGCAACAATTGGAATGACCCCTTTCTTTGCAGATATTGGCTTTCACCCAAAGACAGGATTTGAACCTCAAGAGCCTATCGAACATAGCCTTACAGCGAAGGCAATACAGTCTATTAGAAATGCGGACAATATTGCAGACCAAATGCAAAAAATCACTGAACACTTAAAAATCAATGCTGCATGGATGCAAGACCAACAAATTGAATATGCTAATCAGCATAGATCTGATGCACCCCTTTTTAAGGTGGGAGATCTTGTCTACGTTGATACAAGGAACTGGCGAACTGAAAGGCCATCGAAAAAATTAGATGATAAATATGCCGGACTATGGCCAGTTACTAGAATAATACCTGGCAGTAAAGCTGTAGAGGTGAACCTACCACAGAACCTCAAAGATGATGGTCTATTTAACATCTTTCACCCCAACCTACTGCGACTTTACATTCCGAGCCCGGTGCCATTACATGAGACACCGGAACCAAAGCCAGTAAAATTATTATCGAATAATTCCAATTTAGAAGGTGACGAATTTTTAGTCGATGTTGTTGATTGCAAAAAGATCAGAGGTAAATGGAAATACAGAGTTAAATGGACGGGTGACCCAAAATACCAATGAGTAGATGCACATAATTGGATTGATCACTATGATGCATGGCTTTTTCACTGGAAATACCCCAAAAAACCTAAGCCACCAAATCTAAAGATTTCTCGAAATTGGAAACCAAAAAAGGAGGACAGATGCGAAGTCTAGGATATTGGTGTTATTTCGAATTCTGAAACGAAAACTTATAATCCAGTTTCAAATATATTAGTACATCGAGCACGCAAGAGACGTCGATTTTCTGTGAGCTTTATTTTGAATCGATTGCCCTACAGGACAGGAGTTTGGCATTATTGGTGGGGGGAGTGGTGTCACGGCTCGGACTAGGCTGATCACATGCTAACTATATCACGTGGTATCGCTTGACGCGTAACTTCTTATTGTATTTGTTTTCCTTTTTACCGAGGCTTGGCTCGAATCTAAATATCTCTTACTTCCCGCACCTTTGTAGATAGTTGACCAATGCAACGTTTTTTCTAGTCCTTACAGCTATCAATATCAAAGAAGACTGCTTATACTCCTTTCCGACTCTACCCTTTCCTCTACTAATAGACAATCCTTCAATCACAAGTTATCTCAATTATTCATGCGTCGTCTATAATATCTCGAAATCATGGGCATCATTCCCATAAGATATATGTATTAAAAAAGAGTAAATATAGCCGGCATCAATCTCGCTTAGGTACTCGGTCGAACTGGAGATGATACTTACCTGTATGATTGAGGAAATTTTTAGCTTATATTGTATTTATAAGTAGATTGAGTCACTGGCTAGTGGCTTGAGCTATGGTATCGCTCTGTAAACTTCAGCACCCAGCATATGTGAACGATTATATAGTGTGGTTGCCATAAAGGATGACTAAAATGCTAAGCAACGCCTCGATAGTTATAATTGATCCTTTCGGTATATGAAACGCAAACATGACGAGTATTAGAAAGGATTTTGAGAGTGCTGCTTATATCCATGGCATTATTTATGAGATTATCTCTAGAGCCTTCATGCTCTAAATACATCAGGAGGACGATTTCAAGCCTGCGAAAAGGGCAAAGCATTGAAGTTTATTTGCGAAATTACTAGATGATACCAGGTTAACTGATCGTATATCATACTTATCAGGGTTTCAAAGCCTTACTTTGGACTTTTTGATTTTTCGTTTACTCATCAATAATCAATGATACATAATTAGAGGTCTAATACGTTGTATAGACATTCAAAGTGCTGCATGTTACTGTATGTGAGGCATGTGCATAATTTCTGTATGCATTATGCGCTGTTTAAGGTAGATGACGAAAAGTATGTCTTTTCGTCTGCGTCTGACTACCGTAAATTTTGTGGTTAGGAAATAGGACGAGATAGCGTTTTATTTCCCCGAGTTGTTAGAAATTCAAGCTCTTTGAGCTCTGTTTGGAAGGCCAAGTGGGGGAGGTTTGTGACGTTCATTTCTGATTTTCTCATTTAGTCCTTGGATTCGCAATATAATGACGTCGCTGGAGAAAAATTTGTGTAGAGAGGAAGAAAAGACCTTTCTACAACGGTGTATTTTTACGGTAAATATTAGTTCATTTTCTCCTCTCCAAATCATTGAAAGCGGGACACTCTTTAGAATTTCCTATCAGAGACTGTAGAGTAGATTTTTCTTTGTACGTGTTGAATTCTAGCATTCTCCCAACTCCAGTTTAAGCCAAGTTAGGATCCGGTACCCAAAACACAATCTCCTTATCTGCGGAAGCAAAGAAGTGCAATCTGGGGTTAAAGGCTATGACTGCCGAATCAACTTTATAATCGATTTCTTTAGCCGGTACTAAAAACTTTTCCGGATATTGTGCCATCGTATCCCAAACAAGGATCTTACTTTGCTTTGAGCCACTGAGTACGTATCGACCGTCTGGGGTAAAACATGCATCACCCGTGGTAGAGTGAAGATACTCATTTGATTGGTGGTCCATGCCTTCAGGATTATGATCTCCCGCTCCAAGTCTGCGAACACCTCCATGATCACGAGTGAGAGAAGCTTTGAGGCTTCCGTCAAAAGAATCAAGTAAGAAATGAGACTTTCCAGTAGTGGCAAGAAGTAAAGATTTTCCATCATTAGAAAATTCAAGCTTGGTCCAACCCTTGCTAGGATATTTTGACATTTCAGGCGAGTGGTATGGAAGCATATCAAACGTTGAGAAAGGCTTTTTGTCGAAATTGCGAAAATCATATAGAAGGACTGCATGTGCAGTGGGAGAGCCCACAGCGAATACATTTCCAGAAGGGTCCCAAGCAGCAAGATAGGAACCGTGAAGATGGAGTTTTCCGCAGCAATTCTTACTACTGACATCCCAGATACGAAGTGTATTGTCTTCGGAGCATGATAGAAAATTATCTTGACCAGGATGGAGAGCTAAGCATGTTACATGTTTTTCGTGTCCCTCGAAGTAACGCAGGTAAGAATTGTCATGAGTCGATAGATATCTTATGGTATCTTTAGATAATTTAGTAACTGCTAAACATGACGAAACTCAAACGATACTTACTATTAAGCTTAGTACTGGAATGAATTATACATCCAGTTGCATGTGCAAATATAGCCTGCCCTACACCGTATTTTTGACTAAGAAGGGTTTTGTGATGTCTTCCTTCTCTAATATTATATAATTGCATACTACTGTCACTTTCAGAAGTCAAGAGAAGACTTCCTTCATCATCAAAATCCAAGGATTGTATAGTGGTTGAAGTTGATGCTGGGGTACGAGGACCATGATGGCCGGGCTCTCGACTAAAATGCTTTTATATGTCAGTTTACTGACGCACCATTTGAGTCCAGTTTACCTTAATAGGTCGGTAAAGAGAGATCATATCAGATAGCAAAGCAGTAGGCTGTGTGAGTGTTTTTATTCCCACTACACCCATTGGAGAGTCAGCAATGATTGAAGGAAATATAGAACTCATAGCTGGCGCGATAGCTATCGAGTGTGGACGAGTTTCAAAAACTTATTTCTTGACCTTAAAATTTTGAAATATTTCGCTTTAAGCTTGCAAAAGAGAGGCCCTGATAGTCGCAATAATTCCTTCGACTCATGTCATATTCTTGCAGCTCAGCAAGGCAATATTTCAACGACGGCGAGGTTGTTGATGTAAAAAATTTAAAAGATAAACATTAATTAACGACATAAAAGTGGAGAATCCCCAGATTACAATAATACATGTAAGAATGATACACGTAAATAGTGCAGCGAGAGCTTGATGTGATACTGTGAATTCTCTAAGTGCCCAGGGTATCCTATTTTCTGCCCTTTTTTTTCCTCAGCCAAACTAATAGTATACATCTAGGCATCCCTCTTCATCAAGATCTGTTGCGGTATCTTCACATTGAAATGGTACCCGAATTACCAAACCTTCATGCCCTCTCAACTTGCTGCTATAAAGCCAGCTGAATCTCAACGCTCAAATTTATCTAACAGAGATATATTTCGGACTTCAAAGAGATCTCGCCGCTGAACTTTTGACCTGAAGCCATTAGCGCTTCTTTCTATAAGATTATACGAAAAAAAAGACTAGTAAAGAATTTTTCACCTGCGGTAAAATCTATGCTGTGAAATTAGCAGGTATCTCACATATCAGGGCATCGCATGAAATGAAAACTATTTAAAAATTGCGAAATACATTGAAATATAATGAATCCTGCATTGCAGCCGGATGTGCTAGTGTACTCGCTCAACAACGTTCCTCTTGACTTGGTGCAATGACCTGATTTCACAATGGACTACAATTTTATCGCAGCAACTGTTTTTTTTCTCCGCTGGCTATATATATGTAGCTATGACTCTTTTGTTTCCAGAACAGCAAGATGACAAAATCTTGAAGGAAGATTATAAGAGATTGGTAGACGGTCTTAGGGTATGGAAGCTTTAAATAGAGCCAGAAAAGCACTTATGAACTATCATACTAGGCGTTAAAGATTTTCCTGAGAGCCTGCCTACTTTCAAAAGTATACCAGCGATCAGTGACATATCAACTGCGATATCTCTCAAATTTTCGAATAACTGGACATATTTGATATCAGAATAAACTACACAAATAGAACTTTCGATCTATAATTGCAGTCAACGGAGCGCACATATCTTTAGTAGATGCACTGCAAGCAAAAATTTCAAAATATTCAAATAGATGTAGTTTTTGAATCACTGTCTACACGATAAGCCCCCAAGAACTCGTTATCTTGATCATTTAAAGAATCCATTAGAGGCGAGACTGTTGATATGGAATGCAGATCTAGCAACTATGAGAGTGTACTGAGAACAAGATGAAGCTTACATCAGAGCACGCTGGGCATATAAGGATTAAATCCTCCCAGTATAGTAGCAATATACTACGTGAATAATGCGGTTTCGTGAAACTTTCTAAAGAGGAATATGTTTAGGAGAGAAAAATTATCAAAAAGAGACGCAGCTACATGTATATGAAGACGAAGTCATGAAGAACGCCTTTACCTTTGGAAGGATATCTTCTCGGGATGGACATTATGAACGGTAGTTTGATTCTTCGATATACCTCTTTGCCATCTGTTAATTCAATATATGCCTTGTGCCTTCACGTCCAAAACGATGAGCGCCCGACGACTCCCACAACGCCAGATAAGATTTATAGACTCTTCTTAATGCCATTCTGTCTATCTTCTTGTGAATATATCTCTTAAGTTTAATCACTCCGTGCTACATCTACCATCCACATTATTAAAAGAACAACCAACAAGAATACTTGACGAAGGTTATACTCATCCCATCCATCCTTCCCTGCCTATGCCCGCATTGAACTGGGAAAGTTCTACATGTATATTTTGAGATCAGACAGTCAGTGCTACTTATTTCAGCCAAAACTATAAAGATTACGCTCTCACGAGGTTATATCTTCTTTTTACGGCTCTATTTCCAAGCCATGGTATGCTAAATAATATGTCTTAGAAGCTCCTATCAAAACCGTGCTTCCATTATTTTGCTATTCTAACGATTGGAGAGAGCCTATGAAATTCAGGCCAAATTCATAGTCTGATGACCTTTAATACGATTTTGAAGCGTAGATCGTGGTATGCCGCATGCAGAAGCAGCTTTTCTAAAAAATCATCTTCTATTGTTTCGTTTGATGAAGTTAATTTTCAGTGTAACGAAGGATCTAGATCGAATTCATATTCCTACAAAACTTTGGAGAAATTGATAGAAAAAAAAAGATGGGTTCACAACGATATATAGTCATGGGGTTTATCTCTACGATGGTGAGGTTTGGGGAGGTGGGCCTAAGAGTAGGTGACGGAAGTTATGATAGTTATTGATGATCAGACGAAATGATTGACCAAAGATTTAAGTCGTGATATACGCCAACCTCCTCCCCCCTTTGAAACCATGGTTAACCGCTTTCTAAATGCTGAATCTGTTCAGCGGTGAACACCAGAGAACTGACAGTATAGCAGACATCAGAAATAACAGCGCAAAGAAACGACAATAACTATATGACGACGAAGGGAATACTTTTCGATACGCCGCAGGAGAAGTTAAATGAAGTCTCGAAGATAAGATCTGGGAGAGTCTTAAAACCGACTGAGAAGAAGAAACTTGCTTTCGGAGCCAAAGTGACTAGAATAGCCAATTCATTTCGTGCAATAAATGAGGAAATGTGTAACATAGACTTTTTCTCTAGGTTATTTTATTAAATCGATTCAGTTCATACCAACTTGGTTTCCGTCACACTAATGATCGATATCATGTGCTTACAGCAAGCCTACGAGCGTTGCAAATTAACCGAAATTATGTGGATTCCTGGAGACAAGAATCCAGCCGATGCTATGACTAAGGAAAAGAAAAAATATGACAAAGTACTTGGGAATTTGCTTGATGATAATAAAATTTCCCATTCTTAGCTACATGTAATTCGTGGTTGTTTAAGCGAGGCCATGGGCTTACCAACATTCATGTATAATTCATCTTGTTACCTAAGGAGATAGAGAAATAAAATAGAATGGACAAGGCATACCATTAACGACCAAGTCGTAGATTTATATAAGTTATTGTTGTGCATCTCTGCTTATTGTGCTGCTTGTGGTGTAATATAAAATAGACGACCCCTTTCTTTGCGCTGCAAACTTAAGGGATCCAGCTGGAAAAGATGCACCTAGTGAGCCGACACATATGACTGGATTTATGGAAATAAATAACTCGCTCAGGCTTCGAGTACTGGGAGCTCACAATGTGAATTGTCAGAGTCGGGCAACAACATAATATATCAATGCCATCATTTTTGAACCTTTTGGTAGTGAAAAACGTTAAACCGATATAAATAAGACGAATCTAATGTCTTCTTTGTCTCAGGAGTTTAATGTTTGACAATAAATTTTTCGGGCATCTTCTTCTCTGTAGTTGGTGTCTAACTTTGAAATTATATCTCAGTCAAAACTATTTTTCCATTTCCTTCGCGTCATTCCCAGTCCGAAATCGAGTCACGGCATCAAAAACTGAGACTCCTCTCCGAACATCATTTGTGATGTGCTCATCAGCTTGAGTTAAGACTGGAAGCAGCGCAAGTGCCTCTTCGAGCCGCTCACGGGGAATTATGACCACACCATTGACATGGTCGATAAACACCACATCTCCTGGCTTAACAATCGTGCCATTAATATCAAGAGTGATTTGTATCGCGTAAGCTACTGCTTCAGCAGCAGACCCGATGATAGAGGAGCCTTTGGCCCAGATCTAATATGAAGGTTAAAGAGATAGAAAACTTTTATGAATGACATATCAAAAGAAGATTGAGATACAAATGATCGGGAGGTGAGATGAGAGATGAAAGAAGTTCTTCACTATCCACGTACCGTGAGACTTCTCATAGCAAGTTCACTCAAATCTCTAACTCTTCCACAGACAACAGCTCCACTGACACCTAACATTTCCATTCTTAAAGCCATGATCCCGCCCAATACAGCACACTTTTGACTTTCAGGTTGATGCATGACCAAAATCGATCCCGAGGGAGTGAGATCAACCCAATGTTTTCCATCTGGAATATTTCCATCCTGAAGATATTGAAATTCATCTTGACGACGCAGAAGCTTGGGGCGAAAAAGTAGTGTAGATGCAGGTGCAATTATGATGGGTGATTTTCCTAATCTACGAGTCCAGCTAGATGTAACTAAGTTGAGATCAGGAATGTAACCGGCGTTTGGAATTTGAAGTCTGTGAAGGGTATCCGCAATATCACAAGCAGTGTATTTTGAGAGCTGTGCTTGATGTTCGATTGAGATTGACATATCGAAAATTGAATTTCGTTTCGATCTACGGGAACAAGTAAATCGATTGAAAATCTACCTTTCAAGAGTTTTTATTTAAGATGCGATATTCAGACGCCATATTTTGTGGTCACAAGTCATCCTCTTCAAGGCTGGATGGCTTGTGATTATCAAAAACAATCGCTCTATCTCATATACTCTCATAGCTTTACCTGAAAACATTTGAATGGATTCAAATTTCCTCCTGAACGATTTCTTTCTGAGGTATCAATTGCTTCGTGAGTGGGTAGATTTTAAAAATCTTTGGTGTTGTACCCTCCTTGTTCCAATATACACTTATTACGATATTACAGGGATATCGCGAGCGAAAGACGATTCTTTATGCGCGTTTATTCCGATAATTTTGTATGATCTACTCGGAAGATCTTCACCTTTGAGTGCCTGCTTAAATCTGTTGATAGCTGTGTTTGTATCTTGTAGTGCCTTCACGGTGCCACAACTCCCTTTCCGTCGTTTTACGCTGTTCATGAACGAAGCTTAGACCCCTTTCTCTCGCTACCCCTTGAAATACATAAAACATTGGTTAGGGGGACGAAGACGGCGTTTCTATCTATACGTGATGTCCCCTACGAACTTAGAGTTTATCTTCAGAGCCAACAGAACTACGTATAGCTTGGTCAAGGAGGATAAGTCACCCAAACGAGTTTCCGGAGCGTACCCAGCTCCTGTTATGGCGGTGATGGATTAGGCTAAGTTGGCTCCTTTTGCTACGATAAATTCTGATAGTTACACAGATATTCTGACATTATACTGTTTCCTGAGGCAAGAGCACCGCTACCTGAGCGCTGGCCGTGTCGGTATAAGGAGGATATCTGGACTATGGGATATTAGGGAGATATAGATGGGGATACGCACTTCGTGTGGCTCTGGTGTCTAGGCCTCGCCTGGCTGGGGTTGCAGGTTTTTTGAGAATTTTTGAGCAGAAGGTTCCGTAGAATGGGTGGTTGAATCTTGCAGGTAATTACTGACATAAATAGCTACCCGTCGTGGGTCAATGTATCTGTGATCTTAGGTTCGTGGCAAAAGGGGATAGGGGCACTATGTAAGGCCTGACCTAGGATAGAGAGGAGCCTCAGTTTTATAATATTCTTGGACTCAAGATAGCACCAAAGAATCAAAACAAACAAACAAGTTTAGTATAGAAAGCTCTATATTACTCCTTTCTACCCCTGTTAGTCATCGTAATCTTAATTATACCAAATTTACTAAACTGGGCTGATCCCTGAAACGTCCCTTAATGAGCACCCGTCAGCCTCGGGGGTCACCTGACATTCACCCATCAGCC
>JAATOF010008083.1:0-15680 GCA_013170925.1 Podosphaera leucotricha
CCCTAAGGGATAGTGGCCTGGCCCACATTAGACGATAAATAATACACACACACACACACACATACGTCATGTTCTAGAAGATTTGATGGTACACAGGCTCTTTCACTGATTCTTGATAAATTGAGCCTAATTAATCGGCACTATATCGCTCAACCAAGGTAGATTGAGCTTTCTCATCTCGACAGCTAATTGGAATAAGTAGTCCAGACTAGATAACATATAAGCGATATTTGTACAAGATTTAGGCCACTCTCTCTTACCTCTCAGCATGTTGCTTCGCTTTATTTACGCTATCTCCCCAAACGTAAAGTCCATGTCTACGGACTAAAACAGCATACGTATCCGGGTACTGGTCCATCGCAGCCTCTAGGCTATCAGTCAGGTCTTCTTCAAATGGCGTATTCTCGATGACGGGGATGCGAAGAGTATCGTGGTATCCTAGTGCGCCCTCTTTTTTCCAGCCGCGACCAAACGCCTTTATTTGTTCTATGTTATTAATTTCAAATATTTTAGAGTTTTGTGAACACTGTTCCAGCAGTAGGGTAACAAGAACAGCCCATTGAGAATGAGTATGAATACAACATCCAGCATTCCGTTTATTGAAGGCAGCCATGAAGAGTGGAGTACATTGTGAGGGTTTTAAATTTAGAGGACTACGAAGGTATATTCGTTTCTTGGGGTCTTCCTGTGCAGAGATTCGGAGAACGTAGATATCTTTGGGCTCCATGAGTTCCTTCTGCACACCGGATGGCGCTAAGTAAACTAGGTCGCTTGATATGATCATTAGCGCAGACCTCGAAAAAAAAGAATCAGTTGTTCTCCCTTACCCGCATCGAATACTTGCTCCTCCTCCTGTTCCTACGTGAATTAGTTAGTTGAATATTATCTCCAACCCTCCTATTATCATACCCGTCACCCATCCAAGAGTCCAGAATTTACGGCACAATTCTGGAATCATATTTGCGGGGTGCTGGTTATCGGATGAAAGAACCAAGTCATCATTGTCTCCAGCACACGCCATACTTGATCAATCTATTCGAATATAATCGAAACGGTAACAGTTGTGGACAAAAAGACTTGATTCTGGAGAACCCCGCCCAGAAAATTATATGTGTATGGATCATTAAACTACTGGTACATGTATAGGTAGATATATTTTTAGACATAGACAGACCAGCGAATGGCTTTCTAAATCTGAACTTCAGATTTCATTAAGATATCGTAATTTTAAGCTAGTATGGTCCCCATGATTGGGCCGCTACAGACTGTCACATAGTTGACGATATTGTTTGTGCGGTTAGTAATCAGTACGATAATTATTATGTTGTTGCATTTCGGTTCAGTTCTCTTCCATGTGGTTCTGCTGTTCCTACAAAATTATTCCTGGTAAATCAGGCCACCGTGTCTAGTCTACTTCTTCAAATTTGTGACTTCGGCAAATGTATTCATACTTGACATAAGGTCCTCACTCCATTATCTTTTTATCGATTATTGCATATCCTGTTAACCATAGGGTAAGGAGATATTAACTCCGAAATTGATTCAACATGCGAAAGGCTCTTTCGACAGCTGTACTTTCTGCGACTATCATATTCGCAGGTGTATGTGCTGAAGCTGAATCCGGCGCTCAAGCTATATTGAGTGACTCGGATTCAACTCCAATCGCTCCATCATCTACATCATCAGCAGCAGCAGACCTTCCTACCTTTACCGTATGCTCTCCCTCTCAGAATCTTGATTTTCTTGTGTCAATTCATGCAGCTAACCCTGCTCACCACAGCCCTCTACAGTTAAAGCCGAGTTTATAGAGCAATTTCTTGAAGGATGGGACAACCTCTGGAAGCCATCACACGCAAAAAAAGATGTGAAAGCTGCAGGAAATAAAGATGAAGAATGGGCATATGTCGGGGAATTCTCAGTAGAAGAGCCTTCTATCTTTAAAGGAATTATAGGTGACAAAGGGCTTGTTTTAAAATCGCCTGCGGCTCACCATGCTATATCTGCGAATTTCGAAAAAAAAATAGATAACACAGGAAAGACTCTGGTTGTTCAATATGAAGTCAAATTACAGAGTAAGCCCCCTTAAATTTTCTTCAGTATTTACTTACACTAAATTAGATGGTCTTGAGTGTGGTGGCGCCTATCTGAAGCTTCTCCGGGATACAGAGGCTCTCCGTCAAGAAGAGTTCTCTAATGTCAGCCCTTACGTTATTATGTTTGGCCCAGATAAATGTGGAGCTACTAACAAGGTACATTTAATTATTAACCATAAAAATCCAAAAACTGGCGAGTATGAAGAAAAACACCTCACAACGCCACCAGCTGCTCGAATTGTCAAAACTACCGAACTTTACACTCTCATAATTCATCCCAATAATACTGGTATTATCAAGCTTAATGGTCAGCAAGTTAAAGAATTTGATCTTCTCGAAGATTTTGAGCCGGCTTTCAACCCCCCAAAAGAAATCAATGACCCGAAAGACTCAAAGCCTGAGAGCTGGGTAGATGAAGCGCGTATTCCTGACCCAGCGGCAACGAAGCCAGAAGACTGGGATGAAGATGCTCCTTTTGAGATAGTCGATGAAGATGCCAAAATGCCCAATGACTGGCTCGTCGATGAGCCTTTGACAATACCTGACCCAGACTCAGAAAAGCCAGAGGACTGGGATGACGAAGAGGATGGAGATTGGATTGTAAGACAACCTACGATGCTAAAGTGACGAAACTGATATATTTTCTTAGGCACCCACTATTTCTAACCCCAAGTGCGATGAGGTATCTGGGTGTGGTCCTTGGTCTAAGCCCATGATAAAAAATCCGGCCTACAAAGGAAAATGGACCGCTCCTTATATCGATAACCCGGCATATAAGGGACCCTGGTCACCAAGAAAGATACCAAACCCGGCCTATTTTGAGGATAAAACTCCATCTAATCTTGAGCCAATTGGTGCCATTGGATTCGAACTTTGGACCATGCAGAATAACATTCTCTTCGACAATATTTTCATTGGTCATTCCGTTGCTGATGCTGAGGCTTTTGCCGACGACACATTTCATGAAAAACATCCTCATGAGCAACTACTCGAACTTGAAGAAAGAACAAAGACTAACTCAGCAAAAGCTGACCTATCATCTCTTAAATTCACTGAAGCCCCAATTCCTTACATGCGCGAAAAATTAGATCTTTTTATCACCATCGCTAAGAATGACCCAATCCAGGCTATTAAGTTTGTTCCTGAGGTAGCTGGTACTATTACCGCTCTACTCCTATCTTTAGTTGCTCTTGTTGTTGGTCTTGTTACTGCAGGCCGTCCTCCGACTGAACAAATCTCCACTAACAAAAACAAGTCGGCTAGCAGTGACAAAGACCCCAACGAAACTTCTCCAAACAAAACTTCTGAAGCTGTCGCAACAGGAATTGATACTGGGAAAACAGAAAGCCAGGTAAAATCAACTAAATAGTAAAGTTTTTACACAAAAGTGTGATCAATAAAATTTTCAGTTACAGTAGACATAGGTGGCGTCTATCTACAGCGTATTTGCAGACCTTTTTTAGTGGTGATCGCACATGTTTATTAAGATTTCTGTAATTTAATAAGGTCCTACAAGGACCAAGCAAGAAAGCAATATAATTTCTCTCGTTACTTCTGATCTAGGTCGGAATGAATACCTGATATTAGAAGATTTGAGGTCAACTAGCGGCTTGAAAATAGAGCTCGCTATTCTCGAACCAAGGCTGTTATCTCTAGATGATTCATGTCTATTGGGCTCGAGTCTGTCGAGTTTGAATTTGCCTTAGCGTGTTATCTGATATTTCAGCGAGTAATAGTCAGAGTTCATGTTTCTCAATCAGTTCTTGTCTCGGAATCTGTGACTTGACCTTGGATACAATTTTGTAGCGGAAAATCTCCGGCACTTTGGAGGATTACCTTGTGGTAGACAGTAGCATCACCAAACCACATAGAATTATTTATAATATATTGCTCCTTGACTTCATACAAATGTACAAGTTGAAGTTGAGGGCACTAATATTTTTGAAGATTTTTGTGTGTGGTCTGTGGTCTGTGGATCATGATCTCCAAAATATTCAACGTGGACTATAGGAATCGTATCAGACGAATCAAAGTATGCATTCCCGGATGCAAAAGCAATTCAACGCAAGTACGTCCTACAGAGCATGTGATTTGGATCAAAAATAAATACACTGAACAAAAATACAGAGGCAGACGTGACGTGACTAAGGTAGTTGCAATAGAGCAGGATTCAATGAGACTTGCGAATGTAAGAAAATTACAGTCCACGACTTTTTAGGCAGAACAAATATTGTTGGTCAACAACACACCTTCATATTAAAAAACAAGTAGCATTTTCAAGGTATTCAAAATGTCTTTTTTCTGTAAATTGTTGCGAAACGATGGAAAGTATTTATTTGTTCTTGCTGAATGAGAAGTAGTAGAAGGTATAAATGTCAATAAAAATACCGAAATTCATCAACTCTTTGAGTTGGATAAAATATTTGATGAGACGGCTACAAAGATATGAGTGATAAAAATGGGTGTTGTATAACAAAAGTTGGTCCTACTGCTAATCCTGATGAACTAGTGAGCTAGCTACCCGCCAAATTAATCAACTCTACATATCATCACGAAACAAAAAAAACACTTGTCAGGGACAAGGGCAAAGGGATGTACGGCAAAAAACTACCACATAAAGTGAGCTCTATTTTTGAGGTAGAAAATCCAATTGTAACTCTATTCTAACTATCCTTCAGAATTTCATGGGATCATTTCTGATACTAGTACTGTGAGAATTGCAATATCCAGCCACCCTCAAAATAACTGCTCTACAAAAGCTTGATTCTAATCTGAAATTGGACAAGTCTAGTGCAGGTAGATTAAAAATGTAGACCTTGATAATTTCCACAACGTGTAGGTTCAAGACAACTAAATCCTCTTTCCCAGATTAAGAATTTTACTACGAAAAACCGGTCCCGATGTTAAGAACCAGATCGTAGAGAATCTCTAACGTTTTTGTCGTCAATGCCAACTTCAGAAACAGAAGGATACAATTAGTCGTTCTGTGTTCGTCAACGTCTCTTACCTTAAAAGGCGACGGAGAATACACTGTATATCGTCGACGAATTAACAGACTATCAAGCTGCTAAGTTTTTCATCAAAATGTCAGAATTTATCGTACGGAATGTTTTTAAGATGTGCTAGATCGACGTGTACTTAGCCCATCCGGTTATATGGTCCATGATACAGGGACTAATTGCGCATCAAAAAATTTTCGTCAAAATTTCAATTTCATGGGAGCGCAGGTTCGAGAAATTAATGTTAAAGCCTGCAATAGCATTGGCAAGTAGAAGAATACCATGACATACTGCGAAGAGCATATGTATAGTATGTGACGACTTGGTGGGTTAAATAAATAAAAAGGAAACGATGCTGCAAATGGCTATTAAAGCGATAAATGGCTATGTTGAGTAAAAGCAAAGCGTTTGATGATTGATACGAAGGCGCTCAGAAAATTATATGAATGACCAGAGCTAGATGAAATAAATACGATGGATAAACGGTTTCAGTCATCCTGCTGACGCTGTGACGAATGAGAACCCAAATAAAGCTTTGAAGGCCTTGATTGATAATAATAATTCAAAGATCAGGTGGAGAGGGATTAATATGGTCCTAGTCTCATCCCCCCATCATATCGACTTTATCTGAAAGTATTCTAAAAGATGATCTATACATTTTCTTTATTTTATCTAATTATTCCGGATAGTTTTTTGGTATGACTCTCCAATAAATTTAATGTGTATGTGTGTATATTGTTAACCGTCTGATGTAGGCTAGGCCACCGTCCCTTAGGGACATATGACGTATGAAGAATATCTAAAATATATGATTCCTCAAGCTACAGCAATGCCTATCCGATGCCCGAATTTTTCTAATACCTACATTCGAGCCAGCTAGTTACATCGAGTCGAATAGGTAGGAACGTATTCGCTATGACCAAAAGACCACGAGCCGAGGGAAAACCTGTTATGGTTGCTAGGGTCTTGTCTCCCTAAAGATTTTAGTGATTTAGCCAAAAGATTCTTTACCCGAGAGTCTGAAACATTTTCATTCCAACTATTTGCGTCTTGTGCAAGTTTTTATCATGGGGGATTCTCTGTATAATTTTGATGCCATAGAGTACTTGAGACGCTATATTGATATCGTTTTCACGACTAGTTTCTGGTTTGTGGAAAGGGAAGACTTTCGATTACATGAATGTTCTTCTTTATGAGATCTCTTCTTTATAGCTTCTTTATAGTTTTTTATAGCCTTTTAAACAACTCTGTTAAAATGTTCACCGTTTGAATTTTGACATCTGTTCAACTCAATCATGTTCTCTAAGGTTAATTTGGGAATTTCTGATGTTTTGATGAGAGTAAAAATTGTTCATTATATGTGTGGGTGACTGTATTTGTACAAAGGCTTATTTTTCAAGTGGTTCCAAAAAATATATACTAAAAATCGTCCATTCCTTCTTAATTTACCCCTAAAGGTTACCCCAACGCTGCTATTGCTGCTACTGCAAAACTTAAAATATTAGACTTTTCCCAAATTACTTTTTGTATCATGGCGCTCGATTTTGAATTGGTCGGAGAGGAAGCGGAAGTAGTAGAAGTGCCTGTGGCGGAGCCAGTACCTGTCGTGGTAGAACTTGTCGACGTGAGCAGTGTGCCGGTTAGAATTGTAGTAGCAGTGCTGACTGAATCAGTAGCACCGCTCGAAGCTGAAGAAGATGTTGACGTGCAAATTCCAGAGTTGGTAGTGGGAAGGTTTGTAACTTTGTTTGCTTGACAGAGATTGAGAGCAAATTTGACAGCCTTGTCCTGATCTGCAGCACTGCAACTATCTTGCATGCAACAAGCCATACCGCCGAGGAACTGCTTGTTGGCACAAATGCATCCGATATCAAATTGTGAGCAGCTTCCTAGATCTTCCTTGAGATATCTTGAGACGCAGGGTTGCTACTTGAAGGATAAGTGGTTAATAATCTTGCTCTTGGACGTGACGTGTGAAATGAGAACCTACAGCGCAAGGTGGTAGACCGTCTTGGGCTACGACAAGAGTTACAATAACTGTAATGATGAAGAGCTTCATTTTCATGTCTAGTTATTCTCTTGGTCCCGAAAAGGATGTCTAAAAAGAGGTTTATACGATACGATTGAGAAACCTACGAGAAATCCCTGCTTAGTCATAAAAAAACATAGCGCCTAAGCCAATGCAACGATGCCCTGTTATTCCTGGCACTTTGTCACTATTTCTGTTGAGATTATTTTCTTTTAATCACTAATTACGGGCTAGTTGTTTTACATAAACGTGTACCATCAAGTAGAGGATTGAATGGCCAAAATTTCTATCTCATTTGAGACAGAGCGACGGCTGGTTCAAATCTTCTTCATGATGTACCTCCATTCAGAAAGAAAGCATTTAGATGTTCACAATTTTTACGATGTATCTCCGTCACATATTTACGGTAAATTTTTTTGGGAGGTCCAAGTCCCCGTTTATTTGCTGATTCTAGTGGACAGCGCAAGGAACGCTTTTCGGGAAAGCGCCTATATAATTCGTATTTAATTTTTATTATCCCCTTATATCCGGTGGGGTCATAGTGTACATTATAGTGAAAAAGATGAAGATTAAGACCGTCATTAAATAGAATACAAATTCATGTATTCATCCGACTTATCCATACGACATGAACATAGATGTAACTCCTATCTCTGTTTTTCCTTCCCCATGTAATCAGTCGCTTAGATAAGCAATCGATAACCAACCAAGCGAAACTACGTATAATACCCATGATATCTCTACTGGATACATGTAGAATGATCAATCCTCCAGAAAATACAAAATAAACGCCTAAAAACTCTCACAGAAGCATATAGGTCCACTACCCAAAGGGTGCTCGAGCACGAGACCTCTATTTTACTAATCGAGATCTATCTCAAGTACAGGAGAGTACAGCACGCAGGGCTCCTCCATGATAAAAAATATTCGCTCCACATATGTTACTATGGACACCTGACGGAAAGATTAAGTCGTCGAGTATAAAGCTAGGACAAGAAACTGGTTATGATATTGTTTCAGTTGAAAGATGGAAAATGGAAGGAGAGATTAAAGGACAGGATAGGAGATGTGGATTTTTCCTAAGATACAAGCATGCTTTCCGTGTTCCTCTTGACAACCATCAGTGCAGATAAACACATCGACATCATAAGCTGCGCAAAATTCTTCGAGATATTCACGAGGAACTTCACCAATGTATCTTCGCAAGGATGCCTGGGCTCCATTAACCAAGAGGCATCACCTGCCATTCATATAGCCTTCTTTAGCACGTAATCTATGGAAAGCTACCCTGGCATCCAATTTAGTAAACCATATTACTCTACTCATTTTTGAAAGTGTTTACCTTAGTTAAAGTAAGGCGTTGGGTAACGATCTGCTCTTGATATTGCGTTCAGAGCGTGGTAGTCTATGCGGAAGCGTAGGTTTCCTCCAGATTTTCACACAAACAACACTAGTTGGGATATTATTTAGTGCAGCTCTCCTAGAGAGCACTATTTCACCTTTACCATATTGGGTTTGTTTGTTATTCTGAATACACTAGTCTCAATAGGTTAATTAGTCCAAAGCACTAACCAATTTCAATAATTTCATCATATCCATATCACACATTTCATCTATTGATGGTGGAACGATTGAGAGCACTAAATCATCAGCAGCTCGTTCAAAAATGATTCGAGCCTTTTTGTACTGCTTTAAACGATTTTGGATTGAGCTGGGTATACAGCACCTAGAAATATGGAACAGAGACGAACATCGCGAGTGAATATCAATCAATAATTGAGTCTTTCTCGGCCTTCAATACTTGGTCGTTTTCAAAGGAATACACGTACAATAAGCGTGGTTACCTACAAAAGATAAGGCAGACTGGGTATGTGATTCCAAAGAATAGTCAAATAGACATCTAACTCAATAGGATGTGAGCATCTGAAGCGTATTTTGATACCAAATATATCACCATAATGTGATCGACATCGATATTTCGTTTTTGATGCTTACGATTCTCATATCTCTATTAAATTTATGTGACAATGTAAATTTCATAAAGTTTATCTCCTCTACTAATATCATAAACCTCCCTCCAGCTTAACACCAAGGGAAAGGCAAGAAAATTATGATGTATGCAATGATTTGATTAGGATTCCTTTGGGCCCTCATCATGTTTATCAGGTCAGCGAAACTCTACGTCAGCAAAATCTCCTTCCCAATGAAGTATCGCTTGCGCTGTGAAAAGCAGCTAAACGTATCAGTCAGTTTTCAGCCACCAATGCACATAAATAGGTTGAAGTAATCTGTCTTGGGGCTAGAATAGTGGAATTAGAAGGCCATAAAACAAGAAAAAGAATATCAGTTGACTCAAGTTCTTGATGTGTAGGGATAATAGAGATCAGAGCTACTTTAAACATAAATGCGACTGAGGAAGGTACTGTTTACTATAGCTCAAGTTTCATAACGAAATCCAGAATTGTGTGCAAATAATGTAACCAGTCGTGCCACAGAAGATATTTTTTATGTTGACTGGGAAATCAAACAAATATCCAGAGTTAATTACTTGGGAATACTTTTTGGTGTTGATTTGATGAGGTAGCTAGGATAGGGGGATGGTCAAGTATGAGCTTATTAATTACATGTAATTAGTTAATATGCTCAACTTGCATCTTCTCTGATTACGGTCTAGAGTTATCAATCGTTTGAATGACAAAATTTGGCATATTGAGACACGTTTAAGTGCCACCACAAGAATGGCTTTTGCCATGCTTTCCCAAATTGACTATGATGTGAGATGTAGCACTGAATCTTTGAAATCAACTCGGATAATTAATATTTCTATTGAAGCACAAAAATTTATATAGCAAGTGTAAGTAAGCACCGTATAACTTCATTTGGCCACTCGTTAAGTGTATATTGGCAATATAGTTTAAACCCTCTCGTTCCACTCGTCCCACATCTCTCTTCTTATAATTGATTCTAGGTTCTATGAGTAAAGTATCAATACTGGGAGCGTACCGGTTTGACAACTGACTGCTCCACCTTCTCTGGATCGTTAATCATCACACATCTTTTATGTCAGTAGCGTAATCTTGTAAAAAAGAAAATAATTCGGGTTGATGGATGACTAACGTACACTATAAAGTATATAAAGATCTAACGAAATTCTATTGCTCTTTGGATCGCAATGTTTGCAATCCACTGCATTTCGAATGAGAATCTTGGCGTTTTACGGTAATTAATAATTACTGTTCATTCCAAGTCAAACTACACGACACGGCTAGCGTCATCGCTGGCTTTGGCACTATCTCAGACTAATTGAATTGACATTCTGACTTCAGGATGGTTCCAGTTTTGCGGTGGATTAACTTCAATTCAAATATACTAACCGAGAGCTCATTACCGAATTTTGGATTTTCCCAAGAAAAAGATCCGAACATTGCCCTAGTTTTGGGATACTCATCCAAGTTTACTATCAGCGCTTAATGTCACATTTAAATTGAAATTGCCAGACGACTGAGTGAAAAAAGCCGTTAATTCCTCCATGGTAGCATTCAATCATATCCAGTGCGTTTCACCAGGAGAAGAGGCTGTAGAGAAACACTATTTCTATCTTTCTAGCCTAGGCTTTCCTAGTTGAATAAAGGCTATCCCAGAAACTGCTAAAATTCGAAATAAATTTCTCGGGAAGATTTACGCTCTGTATTGAGTCGTGAGTTTGGCCGCAAATGGATTTCCGGCTTTCTGAACCGTCAGCCCGTCCGGTCTTTAAGTGAGGCAGCAAAGGTCTTTCGAAATTGAAAAGAGAGCTGCAGACAAGGCCCGTGAGCGAGACACCATCCGATTGAGAAATTCGGCGAGGGAGCGAAGAGCGAGGAAAGCCTGCGGAAAATTACATTGATCATTGGGAAATAAAGGCAAGGAAGGGTAGCAGCAAGTCTGCTACATATGCCCATGTAAAATACCTTGAGGCTGGTTATTGCCTTTTTGGCCCCCGAGGAGCGTGTGTGAAGACGTTCAGCAGGATAATACTGATACTGAACTCCCCGAATCTAAGCTAAATATCGCCGAGTCGCAAAAAATGACCGCAGTAACTGATAGCTCAGGATACAAGAGTTTCTATGATAGTATTGAGGGAGAATTTTTTATTTGTATAGACTAGCTTCATGAAAATTATTTATTCTATTGGTGCTATACAGCCAAGGCTTTTATCCAAACACCTCGTACTCCGACGCAATCTTCAACTTAAATATGCCAGAATTTGATTTTAACAATATCAGATGATTCAATTCACTTCACGTGTACGACTAAATTGAGGATGAATAAGCATCCTAAAAGTAGGTACGGTGTTGGCAGGGTGCGCAGGAAGAGAGATACGAAGACATTTTTTCTCATAAAGAATGCCACACAAATCTAATCATCTGGATTTTTCCTTTGCCACGAGTTTTGTTGCCAGCATCTATGAGATTTAAACGCGAGCAAAGCAATAGAGTCTCAGCGTTCCAAATAATAAATCGAGAAGTGAAATAATATCTATCCAACTGAACATACAAGCTCAATTTTTACTACGGTTTCTCCTGTACCAGATTCCCTTGTAATCCTTGCTTCTTACTCCCTGGGAATTCCGAGTTATCCCGAAAAGTTTTGAGCGGTACCGAATGTGACAAACACGCTGAATACAAAAAATGGGCTGTGAGAATTAATTTCCTTCATGATTAAGACTCCCGGTTATAGATTTTCTGCTCTTTCCTCAACAAACAGATTGTCATGTGGGTGCGCCAAGCATTGACTGACTATCTGATCGTAAAGAAGAATTCTGTCCGTCTCAATAAACCATTTAACAACACTAAAGGCCCCATCCCAGGTGCCTGAGAAGTATTTCACTGGATCCTCCAAAAAGACCGTGAAGTTCGAGAGAGTCATCGAGTGGGCAGAGTTCATTGAACGTATGAGTTGTGATTCAGTATGTGAATGAACGGTAAAATTCTTAATAGGGTTAGTCAGCATGCTGCGATTCACCTAATTCAAATTTACCGAGAGGGTTATAATTAGTGCGCAGATCGGTAGAAGGGTTTATCCCTGTCATGCAATGTGTCCAATGTGTAGACAAATGCCTCCGAGACGCAATCTTGTAAGTGACCACAAAGAGTAGTAAGCTTACTGTCTTCATCCTTCACGAGCCATGTCGAACTAATTTTTTCCTTCAAAGGGTGAGCGCGCGCGAGGTAAACACGAGTGGTTGATCCACAAATTCAAGCCAATGAATTGAACGTGCATCTCGAGTTTAATCCAAGAGCGGCAATTTGAGGTAATTTGAGCATCTTGAACGGAGACCACCGGACTACTCGCGCGAAACCAGTCATCCTAAGCTTTGCGACTCAACTTTATATCTGGAAACTGGCTGCTCGATTAACTGATACCGTTGAACAGCCTCTCGAGTTGATTTCATTGTGAGCTCTACGGGTCGCGCACCTCGCTCCTCTCTACCGATTACCAAACGACAACCTCAACCTCGCATTCGTGATGGATCACTCAAACCACATGCACATGAACCACGACATGATGGATCATGACATGATGGATCATGATATGACCGGCCATAATCATATGAGTCACGATATGATGGGCCATGATCACTCACATATGGGACACAGTATGCCGGCCAGCTGCAACATGAACGTAAGTCCTCATTGTTACCTTGCGACGCGCTACCTTCATCTGACGTCATTGGTCCGCCGTTAGATGCTTTTCACTTGGAATACATCAAACCTCTGTATCATCTTCGAGTGGTGGCGCGTCCGTGGGCCATTAACCCTAGT
This sequence comes from Podosphaera leucotricha, assembly GCA_013170925.1. NCBI lineage: Eukaryota > Fungi > Ascomycota > Leotiomycetes > Helotiales > Erysiphaceae > Podosphaera > Podosphaera leucotricha. The sequence continues at coordinate 12,926 of JAATOF010008083.1, forward strand.
CTTCTCCCTATTGGGAGTCATTGCAGTTACGGCGCTCTTCGAAGCGCTACGTGCCGGGAGTAGGCGCTTTGAGCAACGGGCTAAACTTAAGAAAGACATCGAGCCACGTTAGTCCCCTTTTCCTTTTCCCTGCCCAACCATCTTTCTCGTGGCGAGTCAGGAACCCGTCCTGTCTAACACATGGTGCGGCCAATTTTTTGCTTGAAAGCAGCCGGCGCAAACCTTGATGTGCCTGACCCTGCCCTCGCGGCGAGTCTGTAAGAAAAGATAGTTAGCTCTGGAATTCCGCTGAAAACTATTCCAATTAAGTTGACGGGATAACTGAAACGGCGCCAACCCGCTCCGCAGGACAACGATTATTCGGTCGACGTCGTCGCACACACTTCCTCAAGGCTATTTTGTATGCCATGCAATCCTTCTATGGACTTATGCTCATGTGCGTGTGAATCCTTTCCCATAGATAATACTGGTAATAACATATTTGTAGGTTGATATTCATGACTTACAACGGATGGGTCATGTTATCGATGGGTGTGGGCGCATTCCTAGGATTCTTAATTTTTGGAGAAGACACAAGTGCAACAAAAGATGGCGCTTGTCATTGAGTTTAATGTAGGGCAGGGAAGCTAACTTAAGGAGTGACAGTACATGGAGTGGATAAATCAAACTTTAATATATTAATTTAGGGCATTTTAGGCTACAAAAGTCTCATCCGAAGCCGAAAACCTTCTACAATATTATGCACGTCAAGATTTTCCCCCGGATTCTAGAACATGGCTCAATACTGGAGCGTGTGTTATATTTAATATAATTTCTTTATTATTACTTCCTGTGGTTTCTGATTTTGTGGGCAAAGTCAGATTCAAGCTACGTTCAATACCACTATCTAAACTTTTTTCCCAGCCCGAAGTAAATCTGATACTTTTGGAGGTAGTACTAATAGACTTCTGTCGTTTCTTTTATAAAATTCTACGATGACCATTGCGGTTTTTTCAGGCATGTCTTCGTGTATGAAATGACCTGCCTCAGGAAATACTTCCATCGCATATTTTCCTGGTTACAATTAGTTATCTGAAAAATTACCTCCTTCACAATGAGTTATATACCTTGCATTTGCCCAATCATCAGCTCTGTATCTAATCTGTCCGTTCCAGCAAGAAGTAAAAGTTTACCTGCCTTACCCTGTAGAAATTTCTTACTCAGTCCTACAAACCAATCCTCCCAGAAAGGCTTTGTTGACACTAAATCCGTTCGCCAAGTCCAAGCTAAAGGACCAGATAGGTCTTCTTGAGCTTGGTCAAGAAGATCCGGTACGCTTGACCTGGCCGAGAGGGGATTCCGAAGGGCCCGCGATCGTAAATGCCACTCAATGCCCGATTCGAGGCTTGCAAAGCCGATGGGACGCGTTGCGAGATAAGTTTGCATGTTCTTGAGGGCGTCGATTGCTGACCCTTCTACCACATCGATCACGACATAGCCTAGGAGATAGTGGCCTAGTTTTCCGCTGACTGCAATATTCGTAATGACAGCTCCTCCAAGAGAATGCCCCAAAAGGACCAAAGGAGGCAGCTTGTTCCAGTGCATTTGTTTTCTTGTCTCGTTTAGGACCAACAATAAATCTTCACTCAATGTCTCAATACTGAGATCTACCTTCTCTAGTTCGGGGGTGATTTTAGTATGACCATGGCCCCGAGCATCGAGACAGAGAATACCAGCTGACGGTAATCGCTTGCGAATTTCTGCTGCCAGCACAGCAAATGATAGACCAGAAGATCCGGCGCCATGGTGGGTGACGAACAAGGGGGCAGATTCGAGTGGCGATGTCAAGTATGCGTGATGTGTGACATTGACTGACCCTGCTCTAGACTCGACGAAAATTTCACGTTGAAAATATTCGGTCCAGGGAATTGGAGATAACGCTTTGGGGCTTTTGGATCTGAATATCGGAGTAGGTTAGCAGTGAGAGCCATAGACAAGGAGAAACCGACACTTGGGCTCTGGAAAATGAGTCTAGGTACGGTCTAGGTTTTATGGTGCAAGTAGAAGCAGAAGAGGCAGACGATTCAGAAGAGTTATCATCGTCCGGGGCGGTAATAACACCATACTCTGGCTGATGATTTGATCCTTTCGGATTTTGTTCCTCAGACGCATCATCGACACGAGGATTACTGGGAAACGCGCAGTAATTTGCTTGCGCGATGGATTTCTGGAAGTAACTCATCGTGCAAGTTCTTTTTTGACAAGTTCAGTAGCAACCTACTTTGTATATAACTTGTACTCGATTTCGGTCGTCTCTGGCGATCCTTGAAAAATACAGTCAAGTCGCGATAAAGAGTAGAGCTTAATCCTCTAGATTTTACTGGCAGTCTTAATTGGATCTTCCGATAGAGATGTGAATAGGGGGTTCAGAATACATGAACGAGTAATGAATTGACCTCATTAGCCTGTAATAAAATAGAATAACGTTATTGTCAGAAGTACGTCGTTCAATCTAACACTGTCTTGCGTCTAAAGAGTAATTACCCCGCCTTATTCGAAAGTTAGGGCTAGATAGTAGAGCCTAAGCCTAGATGAGTAATTTTGATGGCCATTACCAAACCATCCACTTCCTTACAAATTACTGACAGGATACTGTACCCCAGGGGTAAAGAACGTCAGTGGGTCAGAAAAATATGGGTCAACAGGGTATATTAGCGTCTTTTGGAATGAAATAAGGCTTCACTAAACCAGAACTAGCTTGATCATCAAAAACACC
>JAATOF010008095.1:0-12310 GCA_013170925.1 Podosphaera leucotricha
AAGAACTCACAGATGTCAGGCCGTAATCGATGCCGACGGAGGCCCAACTAAGTATTAGTCTCTAGATTCTTTCCGCCATATTTGTAAATTTTGTATGTAGATAATCAAAATGTTCAAAAGAGGCTTAGTTCTAGGAGCTCGCTTAAATGTGCAAAATCAACCGTATGGTAAAATCACCATACAAATTATCCTTGCCATTTCATTAAAGCGGGGCACGTCTTTCTCAACTAGGACTAACGGACCTACTTAACACCCCTGTTTTGGACCCACTGTGCCAAATCTACCCATGAAGCATAGTACAAACAAATTCCATCTGTAACAACAATTGCTTTACCCTGAACAACAGATCGTCCTTACTTAGCCCGTGACAACTATATGTAATCTATATAGAAAATTCGAGGCCGCACCCATTAATGTTGTTCGTCTGATACAACATGTTTTGTGCCAGTATTTTTACTTAGTGTATATGGATTGCATTAAAAACTATTACTAGCAATAAGCCTAAATATTATTCAAATTGCGACGATCAATGACGTTTTAATGTTTTTTATCAGCCCGTTACAGGACGTGGCTTCAGTAAAGTAGAAGGCGGTGTCCCAAAATGATAGTAAATAAAGTATTCTGCCAACCCCTCCATTGGAAATTTACAATTGAACTGACAAACTTTTCAATTTATCAGCTCGATATGGCTGATTTCATGGCCTCTACCACCGCTAAATCTGAAGCGCTACCATCTTCCAAACAAACCGTGGATCCATACACTGTAGCTGGTGAAATTGGTGACGATGGGGTTGCCAAAGCTATCAACTATTTGACTTTAATCGAAGAGTTCGGAACTCGTAAGATTGTTGAGGAGGATCTTGTAAGATTTGAGAGGTTAACTGGACACAAACCTCATCGATTCATGAGAAGGGGTATCGTGTTTAGTCATCGTGACTTAAATTTAATTTTGGATCGATATGAGAAAGGAGAGCCATTCTTCTTGTACACAGGGAGAGGGCCAAGCAGCGATAGTATGCACATTGGACATACCGTTCCATTTGAATTTACCAAGTAAGTAATAAAATTTCTATATAGTGATAGTTCTCATTTGATCACATTGAATCCGCTGACTATTAAAAGATGGCTGCAAGATGTCTTCGACGTACCATTGATTATTATGCTCACCGACGACGAGAAATACATATTTTCTGAGAAAAGAACAATCGATGAAGTTACAAGTTACACTTGGGATAATGCAAAAGATATAATTGCAGTGGGTTTTGACTCGAAGAAGACATTCATCTTTAGTGATTACGAATATATGGGCGGAGCCTTCTACCGAAATGTCACTAGAATTTCTAAGCACGTAACTTTGAATGTTGCCCGTGCAGTTTTTGGTTTCAATGAGAGGTTAGTAGGAAATTATGGGTCATGTCCTTCTTTGCTAAAGTTTATAAAGCTCCTGTATTGGCAAAATCCACTTTGGGGCTATTCAGGGTGCCACATCTTTCGCCTCTTCTTTTCCACATATCTTTGGCACTGATGAAAGCGTCACTAACCTTATTCCCTCGCTTATTCCCTGTGCTATTGATCAAGATCCTTATTTTCGCATGACGCGCGATGTAGCAGCTCGCCTTCATTTCGCCAAACCTGCACTAATACACTCGCGCTTTCTCGACGCACTTCAAGGTCCAGGATCTAAAATGAGTGCATCAGTCGATGCATCAGCTATATTTATGAAGGATACGCCTGAAAAAATTAAAAAAAAGATCAACCGCTATGCGTTCTCCGGAGGGCAGGTTACTGAAGCAGAACAGCGTATGCTCGGTGGTGACGCAGAAAAAGATGTTAGTTTTCAGTATTTAAATTTTTTTTTGGAAGATGATGCCGAGCTCGAGAGAGTAAGAGTAGCTTATACCAAAGGAGAGATGTTGACAGGCGAGTTGAAAGCCATGTGTATTAAAGAGCTGCAATCGTATGTAAAAGAGTTTCAGGAGAAACGTGCTTTAGTCACTGATGATACAGTACGAGATTTTATGGCTCGAAAGCATTTGCAATGGAATTGCAACCCTACTATTGTACTACATAAAAGTATAGCTGATATGGCCAGCGATAGTATTGTGGAACAAGGACAAGCTCCACAGCTGGGGAAGATAACTAAGAATCAGGCTAAAAAACTTGCAAAGATGAAAGAAGTTGAGGAGAAGAAGGCGGCAGCTAGAGCTGCTAAGGAAGCTGTCAGAATGGCTGGGTCTATTTCATAAACGAAACTGCGACACCACCATATTGCATCTGATAAGAATTCAAAGTGAGAAACTTTGAATGATTCGTATATTTGACACGTTAATATTCCTTCGAAGAAGCTTAGAAAAATAGAAATGTTTTATTGGTTGTAGGGCATGAAACTCTCTAGCTGTCAATTACACAATGTTTCAATAACAGGTGCACCGCCTCTTTGGATTTGTCAGCCATCGATCGGAATAGCGACCAAGTCAGCCTTGTTAGCACACTTCCCCACCTCAGCCTTCTTAGACTTTTGGCATACTACGATGCGTTGTAGGAAATCATAATTCGTTCAAGAGACAATCATATGCCTCATAAAAATACTTTATTTGCTCTCCTTGAATAAATACCTGCTTTCACTCATTTTTGTAAGGGTCTGAGCAGTCATCTATAAAAAGCTATTGACTCTTGCGGTGATACATTAATCTAAACCGATTACAGATAATCAGTTGCTCCTTGCATAGCTTACTAGGCTCTCGGCCAAAGCAATTTCAGTACCTAGTACCATGTCAGATACGCTACAAGGAAAGAAGGTGTTTAAAGTCTTCAACCAGGACTTTATCGTTGATGAGAGATATACTGTGACAAAAGAGCTTGGTCAAGGTGCATATGGCATTGTCTGGTAGGTCTTATTTCTAGCGTACTGAGCTTTTACTCAAGCTAAACGATAGTGCCGCAACAAATAACCAGACTCAAGAAGGAGTAGCTATCAAAAAAGTCACAAATGTCTTCAGTAAGAAGATTCTGGCCAAACGTGCTCTAAGAGAGATCAAACTGCTACAACATTTTCGTGGTCATCGTAACGTATATCAACTAGTCTTGTTTGTATTAAAAATTAGGCTCAAAATTAATAGATCACTTGCTTGTATGATATGGATATACCTCGGCCAGACAACTTTAATGAAACTTACCTTTACGAAGGTCAGAAAATTTATAATTTCTTTTTGATCCCCTACTGATTGCGGTCTAGAACTTATGGAATGTGACCTTGCAGCTATCATACGATCAGGTCAACCATTGACTGACGCACATTTTCAATCATTCATCTACCAAATTCTTTGCGGTCTAAAATACATACATTCGGCCAATGTTCTTCACCGCGATTTAAAACCCGGAAATTTGCTAGTGAATGCTGATTGTGAATTAAAAATTTGTGACTTTGGGCTAGCTAGAGGATTTTCTGTCGATCCAGAAGAAAATGCAGGTTACATGACCGAATATGTTGCAACAAGATGGTATCGTGCGCCCGAAATAATGTTGAGCTTTCAAAGCTACACAAAAGCTAGTAAGAGTGTCTGTTTTTAACTCAATCACTAGCTAATTGGTTCAGTTGATGTTTGGTCAGTAGGGTGTATTCTGGCTGAATTACTTGGTGGACGCCCTTTTTTCAAAGGAAGAGATTATGTTGACCAACTTAATCAAATCCTCCATATATTAGGGACGCCTAATGAAGAGACTCTATCTAGAATTGGATCTCCTAGAGCACAAGAATATGTTCGTAATTTACCATCTATGGCGAAAAGACCCTTTGCCCAACTTTTTCCAAATGCTAATCAAGATGCTCTGGACCTTCTTAATCAAATGTTATCTTTTGACCCATCGTCTCGGATCTCTGTTGAAGAAGCTCTTGAACATCCTTACCTTCAAATATGGCACGACTCCTCGGACGAACCGTGCTGTCCAACGACATTCAACTTCGACTTTGAGGTAATTGAAGATGTTGGAGAAATGCGAAAAATGATTCTTGACGAAGTGGCTCGCTTCAGACAGCACGTAAGAATCCAACCCGATCAACAAGGCCAAAGTAGTGGTCCAGCGGTCCCTATTCCCGAAACGGATGTCACCTGGAGTGCAGAAGATCCAAGGCCTCAGGAGATGTATGGTCAGGGCACTGTTGGTCTAGAACAAGAATTGCAGAGTGGATTGGATGGATGATACGCACTTTTTGTCACATCACAATCTGCACCAACTGTCGTTTATCAATTGAACTAGCCGAGAATGACTCTCAAAAAGGCTCGTAACCTCTCTTTTTATAAAGATCTCGATATCAGAGACAGTAAAGAGAGAAAAAGAAAGAAAAAATCAGGGCTTCAACGTGAACGAACTATTTCATCTAGTAAGATAGATTATTCGTATCCTCGATAGTTCACTGGTTATCACCATGGCAGCGCGAAAATCAGGAAAGGTTTGATTTGAGAGCTCTGAAGGTTTTTTATGAGGGAATCAAATCATAAATTGATTTATTTGTCCTGGGCAATCAGCTCGGTTTCCTGTTTGATGTGCTGGTATCTGAGTTCTCACATACTTCACAGATATATACTACTGGCTAATCCCCGTACGTGACAAGAAAGATATGCTTGACAAGATAAATTAGGCATCAAATTTATATTGTTTTTTGGAGAGAGGTTCAAAAAATCGATTTGAAGAGAGTAGAAAGCCGTCTTAGTACTTCACATTATTAGAGATTGTAGAAATTTTTATTCTATCAGATTTTGTCAAAGTGAAGTAAAATCTTATGATTGCACATGTTTCTTGCCCAATAAGGTCGAAGACAAAGGGTTTATACCTGAACGAGCTTTAGACTTTTGTCATGAAAATTGATGAAACTAGATATTCTATGTATCCGTAAAATAGAAAGCTCACTTGAGGGAACAAAAGATTTGAGAATCTTATTTCGTATTCAGACTATTCTGGTGTATTCTTCTATCTCAGCTATTTCTGTGAGAAAATTCCAAGTCATCGACCAAATCTTTGGGACTGACTCAATAAAAATTATGCCAAGTAAATATTTGTTTGTAATTTCCTCGGGCCGGATGTAACGGAAGAATCATATTTTTCACATTGGTGACTGAACGAAATTGACATGACCCAGAAGATATCTCTTTTATTTTATTAAAGTTGCTGAATGTGCCATAATTATCGTTTACACAAGAGAATTCAATTAGAAAAAATGTACGAGCGCCAGTATGTCAAAAATGAATCTGAAGTGTCTGACCTTATCAATTTTCTGGGTATCACGTGAGAGAGATTCAGTGTTTGAGAGGGTGGATTATATGTGGATATTTTTATCCTTCCGTGTCTGTTAATGGTCTTGATTTTTTTTCGTACACCGCGGTACACTCTTTATAAGTTTGAACTTTTCGTCTGATACATCCTGTAATTGGGCACCATCCGACGCCGGGTATGGGTGGCGGCTTAATCTTATAGCTCATAACGACGGTGAGAAATGTACACTGATCATCTAAGACCATGAAGTGCATCCCAACTGAACCTGACCGAACTATGTAATTCATTAGTCGTCTTCTTGACGCATAGCGCAGCTGCGACAGAAAGAAAACTTGAGAGGGGGTTACAAACAGCCTTCGTAGATTTTTCCATCACGCAGGAGCGGAAAGAGATAGTAGGTCTCGCTCCAGGCCAATTGCAGTTTAGGCGGCGGGAAGAATTGCTTGGGATATCTCTTAAAAGATCCCCAGGTCCATGTGCGCCGACGGCTATCGAGCAGTTGGCAGGCTCGCTCTTTGCTCTTGGATAGTTGTTCGGTCGGAAACGCGGTTCGGATACAGAGGAATGACTCAAGTTTCTTTCGTTTTCTCCGTCCGACACCCTGTACTCGTTTTGCAAGCACACTGTGAACCGCCGGAACTATTAAATCTCCCGTCGTCGTCGTCGGTGCCGCACTAAGAAGCGCTGCGGCAAGGACCGTTGAGAGGAGGGCAAGGAAGAGAAATCGCATGCTGCCGAAAGTGGTGGTAGGCGGAAGTGGAAGGTGCGGCTCCTTTACATAGAAAGATGCTCCATGAATCCAATATCATAATTAAAATTAAGCATCCAAATCAACCACACTACGAGATTAGATGCGCCAACTTGTCGTGAAATTCGAGAGAATTATCCGCTCGCCATGCCACAACTATGCCCCATCATCTGACTCAGCTAGAGCAGTTCTCGGCGATTTTCTAATGGCGCACGTTTAAAAGAAATGGTATCCGGCTGGTATCTAATTATCTACTTTTCAACATGATGCATGACGTAATTAATGGCGGCTATTATTTGGGACCCTTTATTTCAATTCTTGATATCCATGTCTGTCATTTACATTTACTATAAACCGCCTATACTCATGTATATCAGCTCCTACGAAGTTATGTGATTCATGCCAATACGGTACCTGTGCTCTCGCCCACCCTTCACGTTGCTGAGGGGGGCACAAGTAGGTGTTCCTCTCAAAGCAAGTGTTGCTATATAGTTACCCGTATCGATCAAAATTTTCACAGACGTAATTTAATATATAATGATTCGTATTCCAAATTTTAGGGTCACGAATTTAGCAATACAAAGAATGGTGACCGGGAGTAACTGATTGAGCGAGGAAAACTTACTGGAGCAGTAATACATGTATTGGATACCAACCATCATTCGTTAAGACCATCTAAGTTTTGTACTTCTCTCAAAATTCGTCAAGCTATACATGTAGTCAGAAGATAATTACTCGCAAGTGGTTAATACAGACAGTGGTATAGCATTTATATGGCGGATTTGCTAGGATGGTTTTTGGGGAACGGGTAAATAAGCAGAAACATTTGGCTAAATTAGCATAGAAATTCATGTGATGCCAAAAAATAAAGATAAAATGAAGAAAATAATTAATAATCAATAATTAATAGTCCCTCAGGCACATCTCCCAACGTCAACCATCTTTTTAACACGAATTAACCTTCAATTTAAATTACTTATTTTCTTGAAGCAAGTTCTTCAAGGTAAGCTTTACAATTGTTCAACTAATTTAATTAATTTACAGCGTTCGGCGCACGCGTTAACGACTTTTTGGTGGGTGGTGAACGCGCTTTCTCACCGATGCAGCACAAGGTCGCACGCGATCAGATACTTCTTGTAACATGGCTGATCCTAATCGTCTGTCTATTTTTATTTTTTATTTTTACATCATTTATTGTGTATGTGAAGTTCTACGGTCGACGGTGAGGTTAAGATATCACGTTAGTTACTGGGTGTCTTGGGATTCAGACTATATCTTCTTAATAGCCAAATCTGTGGACGGTCTGTAGCACCCCCTCCTAATCCCCTAGGTGGCTCATACTTAAATAACTCTTACTTCCCAAGCCCCTTTTCCAAATTCCGACAAAAGTAATCATCATACACGATGAAATTAATAATACATGTACTAGTAGTGTGTAGGGTTTATTAGAGTACATGTATTGCTTACCGTCTTCACATATTCTCGCATTATGACCAACCAGTCTTCCTAATCTGCTGCAGCAACACACTTTCAGTTCTGAACGTATTGGCTCTTCACCATCACAGCTTGTCTCAACAGCCTGCCACTTCCAGTTCCTCTTTTCTTTCTCTACAACTATGACTTGGGACTCTTCAATGACAAGGGTCTCTTCATGTTACAGTGGTGATTTATTAGCTCCCTGTCGTTTGGACAGCATCAAGTTTCCTCTTCCAATACTCGCAAACGCTAACTCGGATGGGTAATTATCTAATTGCAAATTCTCGTGAACCCTTACATAATCGGTCAAAGTATTCCGAGAAGGGTGAAGGAGTTCTGCTTTGATGGCTAGAGATTTGAGTCTTGATAAAATTACTTTCTTGAGCGTGCTCTAGAGAGCAAGGAGAAGAGTAACAAGTTCGTATGTGGACATCCGGGCTTAGAGACGACAAATTCTCGGTCTATGGGAGAAATATCAGCTCCTCCAAATGCCGATTTGATGTTGCCTTCAATGAACACTTTGTTGTGCGTTGCCTTGAAAGTAACGAGGAAATCAGCCTCGGCTATATGATTGATACATGAGCATCTTTTCCAACTAGATCAAGCTTGTTGTTGGGAACGTACTACAAATATATCCTTATAGTATCATGTTGCCGACCTATCTATTGTGCACCAATGTAGGTATAATTAGGCGAGATGAGGATTGGTACAACCCTAGTGATTTCATATATCTATTTACACTTACTTACCTATTTACCGACTTCATGACGGACTCGCTGACTTCGTGAAAGCAAAGCTGGTGAAATACATTCAGTATTTCCAAACACTTGTGGTTTTTACAGCGTGAATCTTCACGATGAAGCTTCTTGTTCAACCTATCATACAGTGCTCTTAGGCACATTGGAGATGCGTGCAGCCCCACGTGCACTGATGGGATTTTTTGCTCTTCTCTTAGATTGATAATCTCGTGAAGCCCTGACCAGAGAAATCCATCTTCTTTAGGCTAATTGAGCATTTTCAATGGTGATTTTTGAGTGGTTGACGGTATTTCTATGAGAACTGATACGAAAATAATGCGAAATATCAAGGCCTGAATTCTACAAAAAGCGCTTTCACCACCAAAAGTCGTCTGTTTCAGGTAAATTTAACGCTTGCGTGCGCTGAACGCTCCAAATTAATTGAATTAGTTCAATGATTTAAGAGCTTACCTCGAAGTATTGCTTCAAGGAAATAAATAATTGAAATTGAAGGTTAATTCGTGTTAAAAAGATGGTTGAAGTTGGGAGATGTGCCAAAAGTGTCCGAGTAGGTGATAAATACGACAGTGTTCATATAGCTATTCTATCTTTAGCTTGTTATAGCCCATAAACCTACATTCGTCTGATTCAAATAAGTGGAAGGCATTCAGTAATGAAAACGAGGTGATGAAGGCACACGCACATTAGAGATCATCGTAGTTTCTGAATAAACCGACTCAAATATATTTGGAGTCGCAGTTGCACTGCTCATGGTAGTCAAAATTGTAGGTTTTGCAGAGAGCTTCACAGATTCAGCCACTTGCTGTTTCAAATAGCTGTGGCCGATTTTATTTAAAGATCAACAAGTAGTAATAGTAGCAAAGTCATTGGAATTGGCGATACAAGAACGTCGGATAGAGTTTATGTTTAAACGCAATAAACCGACATTGAAAAAATATATCCCAGAACCAAGAAACAAGGAAATAATCAATTTAATCCTTGTTCTACTCATACTTGATACCGCTTCAGAATAAGTCTCCCATCATTCAAGAAATATCGACAACCTCTAATTTCTGATCTCTGATTTTTGTATTTACTTTTATACCCCTAACATGGCTTACTTTTGGTTCTCAGGACGGAGAGATCTATATTTAACAGTAATTAGCATGATGGTTATTTTTCCACCCTACCATTGAATAGATTAAAGAGACTACAAGAGTAAAGGGGGTATAACGAACCTCACTGCCTTTCCGGCTCTCCAAATTTCGAGTTCCCGGATTTCTTTCATCTCTTGCTCATACTTCTTTCTGTAGTCTTTCTGTGAATTGAAGGTTAAGCTACGCTCTGTCTCTTTACCAGTCTCGACACTATCATATAAATCATTGAACACAGGCTTGAGTGTGTCTTTGAATCTTCCACTCCAATCGATAGCACCACGACGAGCTGTGGTAGAACATGCCTCATACATCCAGTCCATACCATTGGCACCAATCAATGGGTAGAGAGATTGAGTGGCCTCTTCTACGGTCTCATTGAATGCTTCAGAGGGCGAATGGCCACGTTCACGAAGAACCTCGTACTGAGCGAGAAACATGCCATGAATAGCACCCATCAAACATCCTCTTTCTCCATACAGATCAGAGTACACTTCTTTCTTGAATGTAGTTTCATATAGGTAGCCAGACCCGATACCGACCCCGAGGGCGATCGCTTTCTCTTTAGCTTTGCCTGTAACATCTTGAAAGACTGCGATTGAAGAATTGATACCACGTCCCATGTTGAACAAACTGCGCACAGTCCGGCCGGATCCTTTAGGGGCTACAAGAATGACATCAACATCTTCAGGTACATCAACTTTTGTCAAGTCTTTGAAAACTGGAGAAAAGCCATGCGAGAAATAGAGAGTCTGTATGTTTTTGTATTTTTAGTATTATTGTGTCGGCATAGGAATGAGGCCCTACCTTTCCTTTCGTAATCTGTGGTTTGATGGCAGGCCATGTTTCAGATTGGGCAGCATCGCTTAAGAGGTTCATGATTATAGAGCCTCGGGAGAGGGCCTCTTGAATATCAAAAAGATTTTTGCCTGGAACCCAGCCGTCCTGCTTCGCATCTTGCCATGATGCGCCATCTTTTCGCACACCGATAACGACGTTGAGGCCTTGATCGCGCATGTTTAGCGATTGAGCGTGGCCTTGAGATCCATAACCAATAATTGCCATTGTATCATTTTTAAAATATTCCTACATTTTAGTTCAATATTGTGTCTACTCGTAAGCTTGAATTCCTACTTGAAGTTTGGCCTGGGGCCAATCTGCTCTTTCTATACTCTAATTAGTTTTATGCCTAGCAAAATTAGGGGTTACAATTTACCGTAAACAACCTCTGGAACACCTGCAAAGTCAATTGTCTTTACACCACGCGTTTGTTGTGCCGAGGTCTTGACGGCCAGAAGGCTAGCCTTTTGGAGGATTGGACGTCTGCTGAATTCGCTTGAAACAGACACAACTGAACGGCTGGCAGGAACACACAACTGTCTGATTGATGGCGACCTAAGCGTCTTGGAGAATAGACGGCACGCCATTTTGTTGATGTTACTACTGGATTTGACGGATTCAAAGATTTGAATTGGCATATCACCGAAACGTATCAAGTAAATTTTTCGCCTTACAAAATAAGCGAGATAAACAAACTAGGGACATGCACTTTGACGCTAGGGCTAAGAATTTCGGCGGGGTGGAGCAAGGTATGAGCTCGTTTCAGGGATTTAGTGAGGATTTATCCTAGCTAGCGTATTGGCTAGCTTAAATTAGGGAGCGTCTAAATAGCTATATAAATTCGCGTGATGACAAAGAAATATAGTAGATAAAATAAAGAAACAAATCTAAAAATTAATATTATGCTTTGATATCATTGCCCTGTTTAGGCGCCTTAGTGGCCCACGCAGGCGTCTCAAACTCTTTAATTTACCTAGGAGGAAACATTTCGATGAAAAAAATTAATATGCTTCTGGTGTTTAAGTAGCTATTGTTTACATACAAGACAAAACTATTTCATTTATAGCCTTTTGTTACCTAGAAATCCACAAACCTACATTTGTTTTGAATCCGTGTAACGACTATCGTTTACCATGTGCACACTTCTTGGCCTATGGCAATTTTAAAGGGAAACGTATGCATTGCAATCAAGTCTGCATAGTCCTAATTCCTCTTAGTATCAATCACTGCTCATATTCTTTTCTCCTTATTCTCATCGGCACAGAACTTCTCCAATTAATCACGTAGATGATTACAATACAATTGCTGTTCAAACGTGTGGTATCTACTTCATATTCTGATAAATCATTGTTATCATCTTCATCCTCCTGAATTTCTGCATCGGCAAATTTTTTGACATGAATACTTCGCATATACGCCCGGTGATGCTCAGTCCTGGTGTTGAATGGATCTATTCTTCCTCGTGCTAAGCCTAGTTGAGTCGCACTGGTGCCTCCTTATGGATGTGGTCATCATGTGGGGATCGGAGGTGGAATGAGTGCAGATGCTGCTAATGCTGTAGCTTCTTCTTCGCGTATTGTGATACCTGTAAGTTTCGAGGGAGTATATTTAGTTCATGAAATGTAGCCAATGGCTTCGTGTTCGAAAGAGAGGGGTAAAGTCCCTACGGGTACCTGAATCATCCTCACCTCTACTGTAAAGCTTTTTGAGAACATTTTTTACTCTCATTGGACGTCCCATTTCGTTAACTGTATAGGGATCGAGAAGAATGCTGCTAGACTCGGACTTAGGACTTAGAAACAAGGAGGAGAGTGTAGCGATTATTGTGGAGGTAATATGATACAATAACGGTCGAAGGGTGCCACAATTTGAATTATCTTTTTATCACGTGAATTTTATTGCTATTTAGCTGTTCCCTTAAACTGTTTGCCAAAGGTTTGCCCCCTCGTTCGTGAGCGACTAGCCGCAAGTGGTCACCGCCGTGGCTTGGGGACACTTATGGCCGAGGTTTTCCTATTGAGGTTTTTCCCACAGGGTTTCTTTCCCCTTAAGTTTTCTCTCGGCCCGTGGCCCTTGGGGTCACG
>JAATOF010008101.1:0-12070 GCA_013170925.1 Podosphaera leucotricha
CTTCTACGGTAAATTCGTACAGAAGAAGTAAAAATATTTCTAAAAATAAATATTTAATTGTATCTGTAACATCGCTGATAGTATGAAACAAAGAATACAAACAGCAATATTTATAGCAGTATTTATAGCAGTATTGGTTAATGAAAGTGAAACAATGCAAATAAAAACAACATTAACGTGTAATATATTTGCAACAATAACAGATAAGAAGGCAGCGCATGTATAAGGATATGACAAATGAAACCTAATATAGCGTTCTATCGCAGGACGTCGCAGATCCTCAGACTCATAATAATATGATGACTAAGAATCTTAACGGCTCAGAAATGCCGGATTCCATCAGAAACTTCTGGTTCCCAGGTAAAAGCTCAATCTTGTGACCGTATGAGCGATGAGGAGCGAGATTCGCAGCATCCTGGGGCAAAGCAACATCTGCTATATCATGATAGACCTGGGGCATTTTTCTTTTAATTTCTTCTTTTGTCAGTGGGGGACTATCAACTTTTTGGAAGAACTTTTTCACATCTTCATCTGTAATTTTCTTTAACTTTGCTATGTTCTGGCTGAAGAGTGGGTTTATAAAATCATGAAAAGCTTCAGAGAGTTGGCCTTTCCACACAGTAGGGTCTCCGCGACCCCGGAGTAATTCTCGAAAGTAATTTCTGGTAGGAGCGGGACACTAAGCTCTCTTTCTTGGACTGAGTCTAGCGCTTCTGGATCTTTTGCCATAATTCTCATTACATGAACATCTTTATCCTTAGATACTTGGAAGAATCCAGGCGCGTTGAGAATTTTTATGTCATTGACGTCTAAATTGTTGTTAATTTTTGAAGACGATAGTTCTCTGATGGGTTTATTTTCGATATGTTTTGCCGGGTCTGGTATAATAACAAGTTTAGACGCATTAGATGGCGGTTTTACCATATCTCCTGTTATGTCTCTTTCGTCAGGTATTTCTACAACAGACACTGACTTAAAATTAGAAGTTCGAGGCGTCTGACAGTTCTTTGCGCAGTACTCTTTATCAAACACAAGGGATTTAGATTGCCAATCTATGGTGGAATTATGAAACTCCAACCATGGAAAATCTAATATTAGCTCATTCTCGGGACCGAAGGTGGTAACTAAGGCATTAACTTCCTTCTTCCATATGGATCATTACTTTTAGGGAGCCGACGATGCGATGTGTGATCAACTCCGACACGCAGCCATCGGCTAAGTAGAGTGGACGAGGATGGGGTAGAGGCATGAAGGACAAACCTTTAGCTTGTGCCCATGCTTTTCTCACAAACATAAGCTCGGTACTACCAGTGTCGAGAAGTATGGACACTGGAAAGGAAACATTGCGCAGTACAAATGAATTGAAGGTTCCAGATAGTGATATTGACTTTTGGTCTATTTTATTCAATAATATTGGTTCTCCGAGAGGGATCCCTCAATATCTACATAAGCTTTTACCTGAATCAACACAATCTTGTACAGAAGCGCGCCGCAAGTGACATAATGCTGGGGCCCTCCATTTCCCTGGCCATTTCTGCTAGCTGCAAAATGACTATAGTGGCTATTGTCGGCGTCAACTTCACCAAGTACTTGACCTCGTTCATGGCCAAACTCATCCAAATGAGTTCCCCATGGGGGTTTTGAATTATAAGTAGACCTAGGGTTATAGTTACTTTCTTCAATCTTTTGAAGACGGAGACGGGTGCAATCAATATTAAATCCGCCCCTGTTGTCGTTATAATTACTATAGTTTCCCCTAAGGTTTTATCTCGTTATTTCTGCTGTAATTATGCAGGGGATAGCTCGGATACTAGCTTGCTTGGAAAGAATCTTGTCGAGGACGAAGATCATGGCCACTGTTATAGTTTCCACAGTAGCTGTCTTGGGTACTCTGAGGACCTGATCTTGACCCTGACTTTAAGTCGCGATCTGCAGTATCAAATCGCCGCTTACTGCGTTTAGCTAATTCCGAAGAACAGTTTCTAGAATAGTGGCCGTCTCCACCGCATCGGTTACAAAGGCCGTGATCTCTGCGATATTGCCACTCGGCTGGCGTCACCATAACTCGATTGAGTTGCATTCGGTCTAGATCCATAGGATCACCAGCTTGTATATATTACCATTTTGTCCTTGATTATGTGGTGCGTCTCCCACACCTAGATTCCCGGAACTGCCCGTAATCTGGCGATCAGCCTCTTGGTTTTTCCAAAACTGATAATAAAGCTCGATCCAGTCTGTGATCAAATCTTCAAGAGGTGCTGGAATATGATTTTTGACGGCGATTCGTAAATGTTCGGAGACTTTTTTTCTTAGATGGTAAACTCGCATGGTCGAGCTGAGATCTTCTTGATCGGCGAACTTCCCAAATTCTGATATAAAAGATGGGAAGTCCTTGAATTTACCAACCATTTTCAATTCATTTAAGCTTCCTACTGCGATTGCTTTAAAATCTACGATAAGATACTTTCGGTCCAGTTCTTGAAAAAATCACTAGAGCTGGCCCAGGGCCAGTTTGCTGGATTTTCATTTGCGGAGAAA
This sequence comes from Podosphaera leucotricha, assembly GCA_013170925.1. Classification (NCBI taxonomy): domain Eukaryota; kingdom Fungi; phylum Ascomycota; class Leotiomycetes; order Helotiales; family Erysiphaceae; genus Podosphaera; species Podosphaera leucotricha. The sequence continues at coordinate 2,539 of JAATOF010008101.1, forward strand.
AACAAACCTATCTTAGATCGGAGGCGCGTATGGGCATCACCATCTAGCCAATTGATTATGTCGCAAATTTTCTTGAATTCTATTTCAAATGATATACGATTCAGGTTCCACTTTGTTATCAACTTAAACTTCCAGGCGGTGTATTTATTGTGCCTTTTTACAACGTTTTTTTGGTCACCGGTAAAGGGATTTAACGACGGTGGCCTGTCGAGATAAGTTCCTGTTTGAAGAGGCTGCCCCTGTGAAGTGGTTCCCTGGGATGCAAGTACTTGTACCTGAGGAGCTTGGTTCGCATTTGAAATAGAGGTAAGTTGTCTTTGAAGCGATGTTACTTCAGTATTTTTTTCTCTCTATGGAAGATCGAAGCTTTTGGATAGATTTTTCTCTATCATTTAAAGCAGCTCGCATTTCTTGTAGAGCTTGTCGGTTTGCTGAAGAGTGCTAATTAATAAGGCTAAACATCTCGTGGAAAATCGTGCGGAATTCGATCGGAGCATCAGCCAAGCTTGAAAGGTCTACTCGTTTCTCAAACCCTACACCGTCAAATATTTCTCTCAGTGCTGGGTAATTTCCCAGAACTTCAGTTAAAGCTCGCCAGGGAATGTCATGTCTACTCTCTAATTGCTGAGATGGGGCTGGGATGCTACTAGCTTCACCCATTTGATTTCTCCAGGGATTCTCCATCGTCTCGGTTTCACGGGAATCAGATCTAATATCCTGATCTCAAATTCTTGGTCCAATTTCTAGGTGAGTTGGCAACTCGGTTTCTCGGTTACCCGATGACTTCGGTGTGGCTCGGGGTAAAAAAACAAAAAACAAAAAGGATGAAGCTTGAAAGGATCGCGAGACGCAAAAATATACTAGACTCGGATTGAAATAAGCAACCTAGCGCGCGTGCGATCAAGGAGATGCAACTAACTATCACGGGCAGTTAGGCAGTAACTTAGTTTTCAGGGTAATATATTTGTAGTTCCTTAGGCAGAAACTACATGGTCTACGGAATCTACCTGTACGCTTGCTCGCCTAATCCACGCTAGTGATATCACCATGGCTAGTACCCGTGACACCTACTTTCTATCGTCTATACCTTTGCGTTGGTAGATATAGCACGGAAGGAGAGCAATTAATTAATTAATTAGATGAACTGGCGTAGCAGAGTTGAGTAATCTGGGAGAATGAATTTCACAAGTGTATCACGACACGGGAGGATTTTCGGGTTTTAGAAAAGTCACGGCATGGTGATGAATACTTTTAGATAACTTGTGATCACAATATCTTTTCTAGTAGAATTATATTCGTCCAATTCTGTACGATTGACTATAGGCTTTTATTTAGACTTTTGCAGGATTGTCAGCCATTTGTTTTGCATTGTGTACTGGATCAGTTCAATCATATAGAATAGGCGATTGTCCTATTGACTTATGTATCACGACTTCATTTGCGGCGATTGCGAAAATATTTTCACAAAGCTTCTAGTCGCTGAAGCTAGTGCTTGACGGAAAGTTGCTAATTTACAAATTAATCGAGTATTACATTTGAATATGGGGTTTGAGAATATCTTGTGTAATATCCCGTGTACAATAAAAAGAATGAGATTCCCTTTTGCCTTTTATGCCCATCCTGACCCAAACTCCATTGAAAGTTCTCCTTAGTCAATCTCATGATCGGTTATTAAAAATACCACCAACTCCATGTTACGCCTTTTTCTTTGAATACATACCCATCTGTATAAACATAAATCGTTAAAATCATTTCTCCTAACCCTCTCAGGTCTAAGAGACAGCTGCCTTTAGGTCTGCAGCTTTCCGAAGATTGCTCATCATTTTCTCAACAAGTGTAACTGTGTCGGGTGGTACATCAGGGAAGACACGTTCGTCTGGATCTTTGTCCAAGATTGAGTTTTGGGGCTTAGGTTTGATGGAATGGTAGCATTGATATCGTTGTCGAATCGCAGGATGAAGAGAATTTAATACTTGGGGAGAGCTTTTAAGTGCTGTCGTTGATTTAGATGGCAAGGCAATGTTTTTCAACCCTACAATTTCACAATATTTCTTTAAATTATCGAGAGAACCCTCGTAGCCATTCATGAAGCCACCACCAACTCGATAAGGAGTTTTGTAACTCCTAACATCTTTGTTATACTCGATCTGAAGGTACTTATACTTAGTGGAAGGGTTAGTTGTTACTGTTGTCTTTGATACACTAATCTTAGGCTTCGGATTATTTTGTGAAGTAGAATTTGGAGGAAGATTTTGCTTCCGAGAGAAGGAATTTTTATCCGGTGGGAGTAAACGTCTTGCTGTTGCAATTGACTTGTGATTAGATTCACATACGTTAAGAAGCTTTGAGCTGATTGAAGGCCAGCTTGGTTGAGTCAGAAGGAGGTTGGATGAGCCTTTTTGGTTTTGGGGAGTCGAGGGGTTGAAGATTTCTTCGGCAGAAGGACGATAACTTTTGGAAATTTTTGTGGAAAAATCTGACTGGATTTTATTTAAGGCTGGAATGCTGCTTGAAACTGGTAGATCGGTTCCAAAATGGCGGGTAGCCGGAAGTTGGGTTTTCCTCGCTCCTTGTGATGACTGGGTAATCCCTAACGAGAATCTTTGCGGTGATTGTAGGGTCTGACGAGGTACCTTGAGAGATTTACCTAAAGATCGTGGCTTTTCACTGCTTGATGTATTTAATATGCTGATTGGCGAGGATTGGGTCGAACGAGAGGGAGGATTGGATTTGTTAGGACGACTTGAAGGGCGCGAGCCAGAATGGAAATGTTTAGAGGCCACAGAGATAAGCTTTGGAAGTGTATTGAGAAAATTGCCCTTAGGATTATCACGTGGCTTCTTAGGGTCTTCGGTGAATTGTGCCCTGGCTTCTGTGGAGTGTTTACCAAGGTAGTGCCATATCTGATTTTCTTTTTCTAAATTGACTTTGGCCTGATCAGGGTTCCGATCAATGGTATGAGTATTAAACTCAGCCCAAACATGCTTGTCGCAGAATGGATCATGGGCTCTTGGGAGATCATTTTTCTGTCTGGCACGCGTATTTAGAGATTCTTTAGCTTTGAATGATTTAGGCATAGGAACCGCGTTTGCTGAAGGCTTCGGTAGAGTTGATTTTTCAGGCGGTACGAGGAGCCATTTATAGTCGATTTCATACTGGGTGCTATAAACCTATTAGGAGACCAGGGAGAAGAATAAGAGGAATCTACTTACTTCGTATGGTCAAACAAAATCCTAAGTATAACTGAACACTCAGAATAATTGTTTGACAAAATAAGACCGGCAAATATTTCGGAGAAAAGAAGTTGGGCCTGACAGATATCGCCAGCTTTGAGCTTTGAGCCATAGTGTTGAGTACGCATATCTTCAGATAGTGAATTTTCATCTAGTTTTTTCTCTCGTCTCGGTCGATGAAACCTACATCTAAAGTCGTATACTTCTTCCTTATACTCTGTACCATCTTGTCCGAAACTAGTAAGCCATACCTTTTGAACTAGAACACCAGCAGATGCTGCGCATGTCGCATGATATGCTCTGGTACATTTGGTTGCCGAGCATTGAAAGCAAGCACCTCTTTTTGATCTGCAGTATATACACTTCAGACCCATCCTTGCTTTAGAGATAAATTTAATATCCTGTACAATCCCATGAGATACGGAGGTTTCTGGAATATATTCACCACAAATACGGTGGGCCCGCTTGCCGTTTTCAGTTTCAAGCAGTTCATATTCTGAGTTAGGACATAGAACACAAGGAGGCTCTTCGAATAATCTTAATACGATCCTTCTCTTCCCTGGAATAATTTCATCCTTCGCCAGATTTGGCTTTCGTTTGCGAGGAAGAAACGTTTTAACTTCACTACCACTGTGAGGCGGGGTAGGCATTTCGATAGGCTGGTGTCCATCATCAGAGTCATCGTAATATTCTTCTGCTTTTGGCGGTCCGAGATACCACTTATGATCAGGGGGTAAGCTTTTACGGATTGAATTTAGATCGACCCAGACACTATCTTGCTGCTGAGCGCATTCACATCTTTTGGCCTTTTCAGCGATTGGAATCCATTCGTCTACGGCAAAATTTACAGCTTCAGCACAATTATATCCTAAATTATACCCAGCGTGATATCCATATGGAAAAGTAATCATAAATTCGCCAGGCCTATGCACTATCTTATTTACTTTGATCTTAAATTCTTTCCATAACGCCGCAGGGGAAATTTGGAAAGTTTTGTGCCGGAGAAATTGGTCGCAGTCCTTGAATTCCTCGGGCCATTTGCAAGACATGGCTTTTTCGAATCTATCTCGGTCGCCCTGGGATATGCTGTACCATTGTTTTGGTGCACCAAAATGGAGATAGTTGATCGAGTATAGATCAACGTCCTCTAGGTGCCATGAAAATGTAGACTTCCAGGATCCAACGTACAAATAAGTTGTATTAATTCCCGGAACTTTCTCGTCTAAATAATTTAGAAAGCCAGGCAAGTTGCGCAGATCCCAAACTTTGGTCTTGTCTGTAAAAAGTGTACCCGGCATATCTCCCCCATATATAGGAGGAGCATATGAGATATGCTTCCAGTAGGCAACTTCAAGATCTTGGCATCTCTCATCATCAAATTCTTCATACAAATTGTAGTCAAAGTCCTTAAAGACCTCGTCATCAATTACACAATGATCTTCTTTGTATTTATTCCGTCGTGAATTGACGGAGACTTCCTCTTCTTTTTGCTTACTCTTTTTTGTCGTAACTACTCTCCCCTTGGGTTTCGGTGTGTGAACTTCGATATCGTTAGTTGATCGACACAGATCAATCTTTTTCTTACCCAGGTTTGTGGGCTTTTCTGGTGCTCTTCTTCTCTCGCCTCTTTTTGCGGGAGGCTGACGACTGAGCTGGTTGCATAGAGAGCGCCATTCGACTATGTTGTACGTCCGGTTTGACGAAAGATTCAGTTGACGAAAATTTCCGGTGCTGCCTCTGCTTCCTTGATTATTCATTTCTTGGATATATGGATTCTTAATTTTAATCTTTTTTACCTCTTCGTGTAGAGGTGGTTGCTCGTCCAGCCACTCTTTGGGAGGAATAACCTTAGCTATGCCATGCGTCATGCCCCAGGGATTAACGGCGGTGATAACTACGGTGAAGTAAGTAGAGCTCCATTGTCTAGAACGTAGATCCGGGGTTGAGATACTCACACTTCTCAAAGTCTTTGAACTGTTCCATATTGGGAGTAAAAACGGGAACACCATCTATTATAGAGGTTGGCTCTATTATGACGCCTTCCTCACATGATATTTCTGACTCAACTTCAATATCAGAAAGTTCCGAGTCGCTGGTGACATTTTTCTGTGTATTGGAGTCGGGAGGCGAATGGAGGCCGGTAGGTGGCGATACGGCCGATGGTTGAAGTATTACCGACATAATGATTATATGATATTATTCACAAACAAGACTAGGGATGCTGTTGAGTAATGTAGGATATTCAGCCGGACTTCATAGAAGGGGGCAAGTTGTCGTTCGAAATCACGGTGACTATTACATTCGTGCGGCGAAAGAAGGATGGAACACAAATTCTCGGGAAAAATAGTAGATCGTCTTACGTTGATTATATTCGCGACGATTTAAATGGAGTTGTAAAACCTGTTGTTAGATGTGTGGATGGCAATGAAACGGGGTGTAGACTGAGGTAGAAGATGGATCCCATTAGCGGGCTTTTGCCCAAGTTGGAAAGGCGCTGGCAGGGATGGTAATTGTGGGGGTATCGATACCCTTCAATTTCCAGAACAGAAGGTGAATCATCCAGACACATGTACTATTATTTATTTACTCATCATATCACTTAATAATGCAATTACATCCCAGATAGATTAGTCCATAAAATATATATTCATACATGTAACTATCGACTCTACATAAAGAATCTAAGTCACACATAGAATTTACAGCTTCACTAAACTAAGTTGACAGAAAGAATTTCGATGATTTATTTGTCGCGAGGGCCTGCGCGCCTCCATTTGTTACGTTCCTACTGGAATCGGGCTTTTTATTCTGGACCGTTTTAATGTACTCCGCCAAGGCACTAACATGTATACCCCTGTCTCATCTTCAATTCAATCAATGTTTATGCTGTACATGTACATGTATTTATGTAAGTGCTGTAAGTATTTCTTTCATTTATTGTGGAGTAGCACACTTGGAATACAGTCAACACGCGTAAGTGTATGTTACGAATCACCCAAATACTGCCACAACCTCAAGCTTGAATTCCCAAAAAGTCCACATTATACTTGCCAACATCAAAAACTGAGGTATTTAAATCAGTTTACAGACGTGGAATTTAAGGTGCGCCTGATCTTACAACAACGCTAAACCTTCTTCACAACGCGTGGGGTCATCGAGCGGGAAAAATAACGAAAAATATTAATAATGTGGCAGCAACTTATTTCATTCGAGAAAAATCTAGTTACCTACACGAAGCTTATCGCTAGCCACTAAGTGTTGCAGTTTTGTTTTCAGTATGGAAAGAGTGGTGAAGCGAGTATGCAACTACAAGTGTAGGTTGACAGGACGCGAACGCGTACTCAACCAATTGATCGATGGGATGGGATGAGTTGATATTTTCAAATTATGGTTTAAATTTCAGATAGTAAGAGCACCAGATAGGATTATAAAGTAATCAGTCCTTCCTGATCGCTCTGCTGAATAATTAATATTAATTAGTAGACTCAGAAAATCTTAGACACATGCTTTGTTCTTTCAAGATCATGCTGACTAATACATTGGTCATAGTCTCGCTTATGTAACGTTCTTAATCACCCAGTCGGTCACTTTTCGTACATCACCAACCTTCAACTCACTTTTTAACGCGACTACATCTCAAAAGTCAATTTTTATTCTCTTGAAGTAAGTTCTTCAAGTTTAGCTCTACAATCGTTCAACTAATTTGATTAATTTAGAGCGTTCGGCGCACGCGTTAAATTAACCTGAAACAGACGTTTTTTGATGGCGAACGTTCTTTTTGTAGTATTCAGGTCTTGATATTTCGCGTTAGTTTCGCATCAGTCCTCACAGAAATACAATTAACCACTCAAAAATTACCATTGAAAATGCCTAATTACCCTAAAGAAAATGGAGTTTCCCTTGTCAGGGCTTCAGGCAATTGATCAATCCAAGAAAAGAGCAAAAAGTCCCATCAGTGCACGTGAGGCTGCGCTCATCTTCAATGTCCCTAAGAGGCGCTCAAGAAAGTACTACAGGATGTAATTTATCAAGAATCAAATTTAAATCTCTAGCCATTAAAGCAGCTTTCCTACACCCGTCTTGGAATACTTTTACCGAACTTGACGCAGTCCAAACGATAGAGAGCTAATAAATCACAATTTTAGCATGGGGAGGCGCTCATATCATTGAAGAATCCCAAGTCATAGTTGAAGAGAAAGAAGAGAGGATCAGGCAACAGCAGGCTGTCGAGACAACCAGTGATGGTGAAGAACCAATACGTCCAGAACCAAAAGTGTGATGCTGCAGGAAATTTAGGAAGACTGGTAGTAACGTGAGAATATGTGAAGACGGTAAATAATTCTCTAAATATGTTTATAGAGTAGATTGAAGTAATCCTGAGTTCACTGTCATTTGTACAAATGGAGGCACACGAAGAATTTATTTTCAGTTTTTCAGTCATGAAATTTTTAGAGACATTTAACCCAAAATTCAAAAACTCCTGTTTTTCCTCTGTAAAGCACAGGGATTACCGTGATGCGCGTACTTTGAAGACGGATCCAGTTTCGGGATGGATTAACTTTAATTCAATCTTACTAACCAAGAGCAGTAGTTGATCTGCGTAACTTTGTGGTGAATTGGCCATCCCCTGAAAGCTCAGAACATGGCCCTACTTTTGGCGTACCATTATTCACCTCACGTCGAACGATTAGTAATCCGAAAATTCTTCGGATAGGGTGACTAAACAGCACCGAAATGATCCGTGCACGCTCGCTCATAAAATTGGTTGTCCAATCCTAGTACTTCGCTCTTTCCTCCCACCACCCACCCCTCCTCAGAAGCTCCCCTTTACTTAGCGCTGACTAGGTAGATAGAGGACAGAGCCTGAACTACTTCTACTATCTGATCTGTGGTATTACCACGAGACAAGAAGGTAAGATTGGGAGTAGAGTTTAAAAAATATTTATATTGTTTTAAGTGATTTCGAACTCGAAACTATTTCATTCTTTTTAGATACAATAAAATCTCTGAAAGTATCTTAACAAATATTTGCTGCAATAAAAATTAACTAAAGATTTTAATAAAATATAGATGGAGTTACATTTCTAGTCCCGACGTTGTCTCTACACCAAGAAGATTCTTGGTACTGCAACTCTCTCTTTGCTGACGCCAGGTTAGCATCAAGTGACTCAATTGTTAGTTTGTATTGTTTGCTAAAAGTTCCCTCAGTTTCTTCTCGATCTGGGAGATTTCCGAATTCCGCGAGATCCTCTCCTCTCCAGATGTGTCCTTAATGTGGAGGAGAAAAATCTATAATATACTGTTTTTCCATAACCCTTACTCTGACTCTAACTAGTACCCCGAAGCCTGACCATTCTAACCACCCTGATCACCCGGAGCGATGGCGATATGAATTGGCTGGCGACGACTTGGTCACAAATCTACAACCCTGGCCCTCTAACCACTAACCACACATAGTAGCAATGGTGACATGGGCTGGCGACGTGGTAGCCGCAACGATGGATATTTTGAAACTCGACAGTGATTATATGTTTATCAACCTTCTTTCATGCTTTGATCGAAGCTTCGCAAAAGCTTTTTCTATGGATACACCTTTTCACTTTTCTTTGGATTATGGACTGTATGCTTTTGGTTTCCAACTGAATGGATGGCAGTACTATCGAATCAGGTCATATTGGATTGATTTTTTACCACCGCTGAGATACTGAATAAAAGTTAGCTACAATGTGAATTGGTTATTTTATTTTCAACTTGGCGTGATTTGCCCATTTTCAAAGTCACAAGTTTCACAATTTTCACGAGATCATTTGGTCATCATTCTCTTAATGAATCACTCGATTCTGTCTAAACCGTGTGATGTTCTCTTGCAGTTCCTTCAGTTCAATTGATAGATTAGTCTCCGGTGCGTATTAAGTAGATGTGATAAAAGTGTACCAGGTAAACTTAGATTAGCTTGGGAAAAATGTTTTAACGACAACCCGCGTGTATCTTAAATGTTGATCGTATTTGTGCAAATCGACTTCTTCACTAGCGCGCGGAGTCGATTAATCATCAAGTCTGCAAGCCAAATGGTCAAAGCTTCGACGTGAGGTGAATAAAGATTAGCCTACTTTTGAGATGCTTATTCATCTTTAACTTAGTAATAGATAGCTAGATGTGAAGTGCAGCAATTTTTTAGATTTTTTGTTTTCTTATACCCGATCTGGCGCCTTAGAGGCCCACGCAGGTGTCGACTTCAGTCAGCTACAATGATGATATAGTTGTGATGAACATCATGCCTCGGATATCATTTGCAAGTA
>JAATOF010008115.1:0-10220 GCA_013170925.1 Podosphaera leucotricha
GTGACTTTTCCTCCTTGACCAAGTGATGCGTGTTTCTGTTGGCTCTGAAGATAAACTCCAGGTTCGTAGGGGACACCACGTACAGGTAGAAACGCCGTCTTCGTCCCCCCAGCTCATCTCGTTGTACAGGGATAATTATGGACGATGGGTAAACATGAACTAATTACCTAATTACCTATCTACAGCCGCGTACTTCCTGCGCCAATGCTTTTGGAAGTAGTACAACAAAATTTGACCTATGGGATTCAATGTCATTAGCCTGATTGGGCGCCGTAGAAGCCCATGCAGGAATCTATCAATCGATTTATTTTCCCCAAAAGGGGAAACCTCTCGGTGACCCCCCCCTCACATTCCTCTGTCTCTCCTGGACTATTGCTTCATATTCTCTGGTGAGCTGAAACTGCTCGAGCCATCGCTATGCATCACGGCCTCGAATGTCCTGTTTTTGGCCTTAAGACTTACCCCCTCCCCCTAGCCCATTGAGGACACGCCATAACTATCTGTTTGACGTTTTGAGACAGATATTTACATTGGCATATTTGGGTTGTTCTACTCCAGGGACGTTTCCCGATATGCTCGCTTGTTATCTTTATTGCTAGACTACTCTGGAACCTGACCTATTGTTACATGTATAAATTCTATATAGAAACTAAACCGTATGAATAAGTCTGCCTGTGACTTCACTTCATGGTGCATTAATGTATATGCGAAGTTATAACCATGCATGCGTCACGTGTAGAGGTCGTCGACGATACGTTCATCCGTTGACGCTTTATAGCGAAAATGTCTTATTTAATTCCCGATGAAGTAAGGATGGTTTTCAAAGTATGATTCACGCCAAGTGAAGTGACAGCCTTCATTAGAGAGATGGCCGAAATTTTTGAAGAAATTGGCGAAGTTGTCTGGCCTCTTCAGGTATTGCACTGCACGTATTGAGACTTGGATGAATTTCCACCGAGAATGCTCCTTCATCTTTTTTCCTAAGGAATCCATCTCGATCTTTAAAAGGAAAGTACAATACACGAACACGTGCGTGATGAAACATTATGATTTAGGAGTAAAAGAGAAATAAATATGTGTGAATATCGTTGATGATTCTGGCTGGAAATGCTGAGGCTGCTGAAATAGTAAAGGGACTGTCCCCGAATATTCGCTGCAGTCACGTACGACCTTTTTGTGCCCCGAGAAAACATCCCCGGACATCAAATTCGACCATCATCTAACTGTAGATGAAACAAAATCATGATATTGTCTGGACCAAACACATTTCCACGTTCCTACGCGGACCGGATCTGTCGTCGGGCGATTCTCAGTTTGTGTTGAGACCCGATCGTCTAACGATAGCTGCGAGCAAAAGACAATCCTAGGAGTATTCGTTACTTTTTCTTAATGGATACCGAAGTAATGAGGCGTTATATGTCCAAGAAGCCGTCGTGGAAGAGCAGAAGTACCCTAACCCATTTAGTGTAGCTAAACGATACTAAACATAGGCATGATCTACCCCCAGGCTTTTTCAGTACTGTGAATAACATGAATACCATACATGTACTTAGCCTCGATCTCTAGTAGAACATTTCGAGTATTTTTTCTAGATTAATAATTTTGTATAAAATTTTACAGTGAACTACTGGCAAAAGTTATATCCATGTACATGTAATTAGGTAATAAGAACAGGAAAGAATAAAGATAGGGGAAGACGGCAGGCGGACATGGATCCGACCGATTGACAGGCGAATCAAGCAGCTGGAAAATTAGATGAAATGGCGTGAGGGGAGACGGGGGGGGCACTGACACTACAGGGGAGGGAGGGGAAGGGATTGAGCTTAAAATCTTATTACATTGACAACCATCATCTGTAGTAAAATATGTGATCCCTAAAATATTATCGGGCGGGTATCCTTCTCTTGTACGTCATCCTGAGCGGGAGTCTTCCATCGCCTGCATTCCCTCGGCGTTCGCCGCCCGTCATCTCTCGTTCGTCGTCAAAAGATGTTCATTAGTATGTGGCGTCTAGATCGTCGTAACAGAAAATCATTGCACCGTATCAAGTCATCAATTTTAGACATTTCTAATGAGTAATAAACAGGCATTTGACGTGCTGCTACCGCTTCCGATTCTAGCAATACTGCACCCAAGGGCTCAAGTCGAGATCCTTGAGGACAGTCGAAAAGCCTTGCGTATCGCCAGCCGTACACGCGCTCACAGCTGCCGTACTGACGACGGATAGACTCATGGTATCCTCAGGATATTCAATATGAAAGACGGGTTTGTTCGCATCGACAAACGGCTGAAAACGCCGACACTCTCCGAACTGCACACACTGCTCAACGACAGCCCACTGCATGAGCCCGATGACCGTCGGAACGAGGGTACCCGCATTCTTCAGCCCGATGGCCAAATGGCGCTCGTGAGCCTCCGTGGCAAGAAAATGGAGGTAATCAACGGCGTCGCCGGCGCGGAGTCCAAAACCATTGGCGTTGTCATAGGCGTCGATGTTATCAGGATCGACGCCGTCACAGCCGATTTGCGCTGCGTAGTTCAGGCGTGTCCGCATGATGTTGCGCACGTTGTGCGAGCGTGTATTGAGCCAAACTTCGTCGGGCCAACCGACAAGAGGCTTACCAAGGTCGTTGGAGCGAAAGCGCCGCGAGTCCGGCCGATCGGGTTCGTATGAGCCGGCGGAGAAATAGCAGATAACACGCTCCTGACGGGCATGCAAGGCGGCAATGGTCGTGGCGTTTGTAAGAAAGAGATCGAGATCGTAAATCGGGGCATCATCAGTGGGAACGGCGGTGACGCTGTTATTGAGGATAATTTGCCAGCGAGTGCCGGCTGTCGGGCGCCAGAAGATACCGGTGTCGCTGAGTGGCTCAAAATCATCGATACCATTTTGCCGCGCGCTAATGCCGAGTCCGACACCGAGGGCAATAATGATGGTGAGTAGGGCGATGCCCAAAATTAGCCACAATCGTTTACTGCGTTGACCAGCTGAAGAGTTCGTAATGGGTCGCTCGGTCATTCGAACAGTACTTGAAGGGGTCGTGGATCTCGAATAAAGCGGTACTCGTCCAGGAGCAAATAAGCCCCTGAAACGAGATTGTAGTTGTGATAGTGTAAGCATCCGGTCCGTAAATGATAGACTCCAAGAATAGTACGAGTAATAGGTAATAACTTTTTTAAGAGAGAGGTAGTAAAGGATTTAGCTATCAAAAGTGAAAGTACCTAGCGTTTGTAGGGAGTATATGGTGATGGAAACGCCACCACATTCTAAATCGGATCTCTTTCCGTGTCGCCCCGCCACAGACAACGGCAGCACTACGAAATTCACGAAATTCAAGCCGTTTCGTGAATGCTAATTTTATCCACCAGAAAAATATAGAATTAAGGTTTTCGGGTTGGAAAACTTGGAAGTGGTTATTCGCTGCAGTCAAATATTACATTGCATAGAAAAAGAGTGATTTTTTTGAGTCATAGTTATAGTGGATCATAGCACTTGGTACTTGCTATAGAATTAAGGCTTACAGACAAGATCAATATAATGATTGAATATTTAACAACGTAGTTAAACCTGACATTCCTGAGCCACTCACGAGTAGTTGTGAAGGCATGGTTCCATTTACCTTCTTTTTGAACCTTCTATATCACATAATGTTTTTTTGGGTCTGTAGCTTTTTACTTTATCAGAGAGGAATTGATGGGGTTAAAGTGAATGAGATAGGTGAGCCTGTTGGATCAGCCCATACTGGATGATGTATTAGTGGTCATTTCTGTTCAAGTGAATAACATAGAACAACGTACTAGTAAGTGGATCAAACCCAATTTTCTCACTTCGAAACCCTTGGAGGTCGGTGACGTTTCCGGGGACAGTTACTGGTATCGCGACAGCGCATTTATTGTCGGTTGTCGTGATCGTAACTCCCGTAATGGTGTTTGCTTCCGGGTCGATATTCCAGCTGAGTTGTTGTCCACACGCATCCCTAGTCATACGATCCATAAAACTTACTGCAATATCATCGTGTTTCTGTGAGATGACCGGCCAGGTAACGAGACGATCCAATTCCTGGGTAATAGTTTCTACCCTAGAGTAGATGTTAGAATTAAAATCAAAAATATTTAGATCAGAAGGGTAGTAAATTATGAAGCCTTAAATAGTTAGAGTAATAATAGTTTTTATTGCTTACCATATCTGAAAGAGTGATAGTTTCTGTGTGACTCCATTAACAGTTACTCTTCCAGCATTTCCATAATCAAGATTAGCTTGATGGAACATAAAAGGATCATGATGTAGGCCAAGTAGATGCCGAATATTTGTATCTTTCTGAAATAAATGTAAGGAAAAGTTTAGCCATGAGTACTGATTAGAAAACATACCTCGGCTGTCATGAGTGCGTCAAAATCACCAGTTGCAGTCGTAGTAGCCGTCCATTCTGAAACCGTACAAGCAGGTAGATTACAGTTGTAGTAGATGTTTGTCGCCCATCGCGGAACAATAGTGACTCCGTCATATCCATTTGCAGCTACTGTACTTATAAGCGGCCACATTTCATTGGCCTGCTTGAAGGTTAAACTTTTTTATTCAATTTTCAGGAAATATTTACCTGGTTCATCAAAGTAGGTCTCGTGTTATCTCCTGAAATGCTTTAGTCACCAGTAAATGACAATCGGTAGAGAATACCCACCGACAACATTAACAATCCCATTATCAATCCATGCCTTGATTGCATCGCCATTGTGCAACCCAGTAATTGCTGGCGGAATGATCCCTTTATCACTAAATTTCACTGCAGCAGAAATACCCACCTGTTCAAGCCACGCTTTATTCCAACTTATTTCCCTGAAAACATCAAAATATGTAGCATTATTCTGATCTTCATGAGTAAATGTATGAGAAACATGAGCAAAAGCATTAAGATTATCAGCTGTCGAAAACCACAATTTAAGAGCATCGGTATTAGTGCAATTTATTGTGTATGGGTAAGTATCTGGTGTGCTAGGCCATAGGTTCATGCCAGTCCCGAGAGGTTTTCCCCACTCAAGTGGTGTATCTATTTGCTCGGGGTATTCTATAGGACCAATCCCACATATTTCACTGAAATTTGCGGCTGTCTAATCAAGATTAGTATTTACGTTCAAGATTATATTGAAAGAAAATATTTGCCTCAATATTTCCATTTCCATTGTGACCAAGCTCAATGAACCAGTTGCTTCCTAGTGGTAATTTGCTGTTTACAGTTCTTGCCCAAGAGACATGTTGTTCTAGATCAGAAGGTTTGATCTGAAATGTTGTTCCTGCCGGACTATATATATCGGATTCAAGAAACATGTCATCAACTAATTTTAACTATTTGTCAATATATGTAATGAAAGAAATTAATATCGGAATTACCTTGAGTGTTTAGGTTCAAGCGACGGTAACCCAAGTCTAACAATGAAGTTAGTATTGGCTCTTCATTCTAAATAGCAGCATACATAAGCCCCTAGTTGCCCAGTGGATGGAGGCATGTTGGAGAAAGTTTGAAGTTGCGCTCCAATCTGTAGAAAATCCTATAAACCAGACCATCTTTTGACATAAATTAGTATAAGTGATTAATGTAATTTATTTAACATCAGGACGTGACCGAATAAATTTTTTTGAAAGCTTTATATTCCAGGAATTTCGTTATATCAGTGGGAATTGAGAAAGCTTGGAACATACCTGCTGTCTACCGAGATAACTATTAATCACTCCTGCAGTAGTTTTGTTGGAATCGTTCCCTATTGGCGCGAACTGTGCAAATTCATATGCAATATCCGTATTATTGATAACAGCTGGATAATGCCAGAGACCCTTCGTGCTTAGTCCAGCATCACTTTTGATCTCAGTGTTTTCAGTCAAGCAACCCAGAGAAAAAGGAGTATACTCACGCTTTTAACCCAGCAGTGGGAAATAGAGCCGAGTCGGAGATACTGATAAGCTGTTCAACGTCGGCGTCACAACAGCCACCAGAAGAAGCGATAGTTCCAAATTCAGCTGTAGGAAAAACGTCTATACGAACTAAGCGAACCCCAAAACTGATCTGATAATTGAATATTGTGGTCCATTGATCTGCAGTAAGAGCACTCTCAAGCTTGAATTAGCATGCATGTAGTTTTTACAAAATCAACTTACTCGAAAGCCTAAAGTACCGCCATAGTTATAACTAACGTCTGAGAGCACAAAGATTGCTCCATAGTTGCCAGTAGTAGTTGAGGAGTTCAAGGTTGGCAAAATTACCCCAGCCTGCGGCACTAGAATAACTTCATGAGGTATACCATATCCATTTAAGCCGGAAATTGCAGAATAAGAAGAAGCCGAGTTTCGAGCAAGGACAAGAATAGTGCTTTTAACATTGGATACTGAATTAGCTAGTCGCTTAACAGTAGGACTAATGATCTGAGTATCGACCGTAGTATTGACATCTACTTGTTGACCAATACTGTCAACTGTCGTAAGAGTTGGTAAAACAGGCGCTGCTCGACGAACTATAGCTAGTTGGCTGGTTTTTTCATCATTTGGTATCCGAATTACTGTCGATTCGCTTAGAGCTAAACAGAGTGCTATAAACACCATCTTAAAAACAAGCTTAGCCGACATCATTAATGGCTATGAGTGTAAGTCAAACTAAACGATGGTGAGAAATACAGAGAGTGTTAATTGACCAGAGAGTTTCTGTATATTTCAGCGGAAAGGAATAAGAGCAGTTTATATCTGATTATGAGCTAGTATATATCTAGGAAAATGATATTATATGACGAAAAAGTCCTGAATAAGTGTTCCCAAACAGTGAGCCCATTTAAGTAAGCAATGATGATTTTTATACTAAAAAAGAAAGAAAAAAGACAAAATTTTGCAAAAAAAGCCACTATGAGAAATCATGAGCTGAGCGGGCATATATTCAGTCCTCACAACAAATAGTTAGCCATTCATTAAACAGATGAATTTAGGCTTTGTTTTTTTGGTGGACGAGCTGACGACGTCAAGCTCCCGCAAGACGCGCATGACCACCCATTTAGAACATTTTGTTTTTGAAATTCGCCGATGATGGCAACAGATCTAAAGTTCTAGAATACTATTTAGCCTTTGATGCCAATTATTCGACTGGATGAGATAAATACGCTTGAGTCATGTGGTACAGCTGTCGGGATAAATAAGATGGGCGGCACAGAATGTCAGAAAAATATATTGAAGCGGGAGCATTTTGAAGAGTAAGATGATGCAAGCTGAGTGAAAATTTAGTCAGGGGTTGAAGGAATTTATCTGGGTTGACTACAGAAAGTGCGACTTTTAGTCGAAGGGCCTACCAGACAAGTTAATTAAAGTTGAGACAAGTCTTCTAAGCGGAGTTACCAGATTTCATACATTTAATAATTACATCGCAAAATCTCGCTTAACATCGCTTCTATTGTTTCTATGGTTGACCTATAAGTAATGTCGTTAGTGTATCCTTGCAATTAACGCCACAACATAATTGTATATAATTACCGGTATATTTATGCGTCCCGTTATTCACCTCACGTCGAACGATTAGTAATCCGAAAATTCTTCGGATTGGGTGACTAATCAGCTCGCCGACAATTTTCATAATTTGTGAATTTTTCTAATAAAAGAATAAGCTCTTTGTGTGCAAGTTTCCTCAGATAAGACAATATCAACGCGTAACGTTCAATAATTTTGTGGGAGAACAACAATTCCTAATGTTAATTGAATCATATCTATGCGGTTTAGAGGCAGAAGATATGATGTTTTTTCGTCGATGTTTTGGTTCAAAGATAGGTTGGTTGCCTTTATAACTCTTCAAGGCGTTGCCATGATGTTTGCGTTGTCTTTGGGGTATAATCCTGTGATTGAAATCAAAGTCCGAAGCTCAAAAAATAGGACAAGTATGGATGGCCTATGAACCTGCGCGAGGCCCTAATCCAGACTTTACCGCGTTAGATATGACACACCAGTCTAAACCTTCAGACGTGCGGTCATTCGTTGCCCTGAGAGAGAGAAAGCCCGAGAGATTTCCAGTTCCTAACCGTCTCATCATTAACGTATCAATTGCCCCCTTAAGTACTTTGCCTTCACCCTGCAGTAAATAATGTTCAAGCCATGCTTCTTCTTGAGGTGTTAGAGGTAGTTTTATTAACTCAACGGATCGGTCGGCGATATTATGATTATATGGATTGCGTAATACATGAGAGACTAGCTTTTCGAAACACAGCCGATGAGTGTATTCATTCTGAGCACGACTAAAGTAAAAAGCCTCCGAAACACTTTTACCTGCTATTGCAGTAAACAAATACTCAATCGCTTGTTGGCTAACAAGGCTTGGTTGTACAGTATAATAGTAGGCTAAAGGTAAACTAAGATCGTTTGAAGTTCGCACTAAAGCTTCTATTATTTCGTCGGCAAAAGATGGAATTAATGAGGGGTCAGTCAGGTACTGTAGCGCAGCCTGTCACATATTAGCTCTGGGACAGAATAAATCTACGGTATATGTAACCTTAAACTCCAGACGGTCCAGATACCATAATCCTCTCATGAAAGTTTGATACGTCTGCGGCAGTAAGGATTTTTGTTCTAAGATATTTCTGAATTTACTCTTCCGAGTAACATGGCCGAAATCAAGGAGAATATAAAAGAGTACGCTTAGTTTGTGGTGATCTGTGCAGCAGGTCTCAACGACAGCTCGATGAAGGTCTCTTAGGTCGCTATTAGACTTAGGTGGGTAAAGTTTGGAAGCTGAACGCATACACAGTGTATCAGTAAAAAATTCCGAGCAGCCAGTAACATAATTGTAATGCTCACGTCTTCTTATTCCGAGGAATTTCATCACTCGCTCTACAAATAGTTCTCCTAGTGTGTTCTTATTGTCCATAACCTGAAGAATAGTTTCTTCGCTGTATGAACATTCTGGAGTTAATTCGACAAATTCAAACACTTCATCGAAGTTCCGGTAGTCAAAAATCTTGTTGCTTTGTTGAAGAGACATACTGTAGGCTGCCTTAAAAGGCTTAGGTGTTACGGCGTGAAGTTATGAATCATTTGAAATCTTTCACACCAATACAGCAATATGGACCAACGGATGCGGGCTTTACTCTGCCACGTCTGTAACGCGTACTATAACCGATAATTACGAGCACTATGCAAAACGAAGTCCACTTGTTCAGCTAACTTTTTACTCAAAAGCTTGCACCACCCGATAGATTAAATCAAAAA
Organism: Podosphaera leucotricha; assembly: GCA_013170925.1. NCBI lineage: Eukaryota > Fungi > Ascomycota > Leotiomycetes > Helotiales > Erysiphaceae > Podosphaera > Podosphaera leucotricha. Next base: position 9,224 of record JAATOF010008115.1, read on the forward strand.
TTTACATAGATGTAAGATAATACCTAATGATTCACATTTAGATTTTTGAGCCGCGAATCAATCTATGCAAAAAGTGGTGGTTAGGAAAAACTGACTAAGCAAAATAAACATTGTTTTGCAAGCTATTCAAGTACCTAACTAGTATTACCACCTTTTGCAGCCAGAACGGCTTGAATTCGACTTGGCATAGACTCGATTAGATTCTAGCAGCTACTTGCCGATATTTTTGACTATTCATTTGTGATGCGCTCCCATAATCCCTCTACTCCCTCTGGGTGTTTCTCGTACTTATCTAATCTTCTCTTCAACTCACTCCAAAGATGCTCTATTGGGTTAAGATCCAGGGATTCTGCGAGCCAATCCAAGCAGCTGATACTCTTCGACCTTAAAATTGCTTTTATAGCTCGCGAAGTATGTTTTAAGTCGTTACCTTGTTGAAAAATTAGTTGGTCGACAGGGAGCATGTCTCCCAAAAGGCACGTTGCTTCCGTTCTGTGGATCAAATATCGGTCCAGGATACTTATATAATGTTGTGTATACATCCTTTCCATTACCTGAACCCTGACCATGGCATACAAGGCCAAATCATCACGTTTCCCCTCCAAAATTAACTGTCTGAATTGTGGTACTCTGTGTTAAAAGAACAGTACATCAGCTTCTCGCATTCTTACGTTAAAAATGAATTATATTCTATCGAGGGAGAGAACTCACATCTACAAAGGGGGTTGGGTTAATATCAACATAACGCGTCGGATCGCTAGTGAGACTTACTAAGTAGGATCGAGGCTTTTCCAAAATAGGTATAACGCCCGTTCGGAGCCGGATAAACTCCGGTTCCAGATAAACGCGGTTCCAGATCAACAACGCGACGGCCTACCGATTTGGGGAGAAGATATTTGTTTTACTGGACAATCAGGCAGCTGTTCAGGCATTACAGACAGGAAAGTCAACTTCTTGCCTCCAGAAAACACGCATTTTTCATCACGTCGCCAGAAAA
>JAATOF010008117.1:0-11568 GCA_013170925.1 Podosphaera leucotricha
AAAAAAAAAAAAAAAAAGTCAAAGTATCTTGAAAGAGATAGCGCAATAATCCAGAGGTCTGAGCGGAACGTATGGGCACAGACGCAAAGTCTCGCATGCGCATGCGATGGGTGCACATCACGAAGACCAAAGACTAGATTGCATTGCTTCGAATACAGTGCATAGAAGCAAAACTATCGACAGTATGATAAGAGGGTAATACTTGGAAAACAATTGTGGTAAAAGAGTCGAAAGGTTTTGTTGCCAACTATTTATTACCCAGTAGAGTTCTAATTAATTAACTAATTAGCTGAGTAAAGTCAGCGCTTTGTGAGTGCAGTTGGCATTCTTATCTCAATGTAGGTAGGAATAGTATACTGGCTTTATATTAAGGTTTTAAACATCCTAAGATAGTCGTAGACTGGTATCGGATGATAAAATCAAACAAGTATAGATGTTTGATACTGATTTTAGCAGAATTATGCGGAAGAAGGTATTCTGGAGACTTCTATGGATGATAATTGCATACCCAGCTTTTTATTATATTTTATGACTGCAATATAAGACTCCCTAAAATATTATTCCGTTAAAGGCGTACCTTACGCCCCGTGAGTTTCTCCCAAAGTACCGCAATGAGATCTTCTTTAAACTTCTCCCACAAAGTTCGATTTAACTTATTACTTAATTCTCGATAATTATACATCTCGCCCCAACAATCTCGTCCCCATTCACATCCAGCCATATTGACGACGAAGTCACGATCTTTTTCGTGATAGTGAACATTAGTATCGTTGCCTTTCTCTGAGCATGCCCCTTCGGGAAAACTATTGATCCGTCGTTGGGGAATAAATGCCGTGTGTGGACGGATCCAGGGCTGACTCTTGTACAAGTATTCAAGAGCATCCTGCTCTTTATGCTCCCACTCCATGTGTTTCTGCTCATAGCAAACTGGATCCCACCAAATATCAAGGAGACGGTCTGTCCATGAGCTACGGCGCACAAAAAAGGAACCGAGGTTGAAGCCTGAACAATCTTGCGGAACTATCAGATTTATTGAGCTGACCTTACCATCGCCAACAGCACTACTATAATCTTCGCCAAGATAATTAGCCGGGAAGGGATGTGTTATGTTCAGAGGATTGTAATTATTGATGTCTCTGTAGGTGATAGCTGCTAATTGGTTGAAGACGTGCGATTGAAGTGAATAAGATGGTTCCATTATAAAAGTATTGAGATCCAACCACCAAAACCTATTCCTTTTAGCAACCCAAATGTAGCAAGGAGACGTAGATCCCACATACCATTCGGCGTCAGGATATTTTCGCATAGAGTTTCTTATTGTATCAACTCTCTCCCAACCTTCTCGCCATTCGTGTGCATATCTCTTCTTTGTACTCATGTCTACAATCTCAAGCTCGTACCCCCATCGACTCACGTATTTCTTCTTATTCTTTACACTGTCTCTTTCGATTGCCCACTCTCGTGGACCTTTCCACTCCATTACACCACCTCCTTGGTTTGCTGCCAGCATCACTACAAATTTCCTACCTCCTCCGAGAACCTTAGATCTGCGCCACCAATAATGCAAAGCTATGAGAGTTAGCTTGTATTGTGATATTTTGCGTATATTTTTCAGTCGCCTTACGTGTAGCGTAGAATAAGATTACCATGGCAATCACGCCAAGAAATGCGAGGAATTGAAACTTAGTTTTGCGGTTTAGAGATCTTGCAAAATATTTCAGGCGAGCCAGTCTACCTGCGGAATGTATTGACCATTGTCCACGCCGAGGCTTATCCTTGGTATAGGTCTTGCTAAACCTTGTGTTGAGACGTGATAGACGATATGACAAGTTTCTATATAGTCGAGAAAGAAATCCATGGTTCGTAGTCGAAAATTGGGGGTACCTGTTGACACCATCGCTTCTTACTTTCGTGGAGTCCCAGCGTGATATTATGTTGCCATTGATTGATTGGAAGTTGTCAGACGATCTATTCCGACTATTATCGTTCCAGTATACGCTGTTGTGGCCAGTTATAGACCATCCACCCTTAGGTTTGGGGGAGCTACTGCGAGAAAATGACATGGATTTCAAGGATATAACAGAGAATTGATTATTGTAAACTGAAAATATAAAGCTTGAGATAGAGGCAGCACTGATAGTTGCCAGTTAGAAATTGTTTAAATAAATCCAGTGGAGAACAATAGAGAAAGAGGTCTAAAGTTGAGACCAGTTAACTGTCTGAGTCCTGGAAAGTCCACAATGGACGAAAAGTAGAGTACTGAATATCGAATCCAAACATTGATCCATAGATCAAATTAGTGTCATTTTAGCCTGGATGTGAATGTAAGTTATTTTCAAGCTTTATTTATTATTACCTAGCTGGCGGTAACTTTTACGGCAGATGTGGACAGGGGTCATAACCGATCCGCGATACCAGTTAGTAAACCCCATACCAAACGCCCTAAAATGACGCTGGATCCCAAGGAAAATATATTGATTGAATCGTTACGGAAGGCTCTGGCTAGTCTTACAAAAAATCCATGCCACCATCTAGAAAATCCCGATGGGTGTCCACGACGTGCATCTGTTGCGCTTATTATTCGAATACGACCGCATTTTAACCACTGGCCAGAGGAGTGTACTAAAGGAATTGAAACTAAGCCTGTAGACTTGGATCATTTTTTCTCAACCTCTTGGGTTCGGTATGGCGACCCAGAAGTTGCATTTATTAAGAGAGCGTCAAGAGAGGGAGATCGATGGACAAGCCACGTCGCTTTACCTGGCGGAAAGAGAGATCCCGAAGATCAGGATGATAAATCTGTTGCAATAAGAGAAACTGCAGAAGAAATAGGACTCGACCTTACATCGGACAATGCTATGTTCATCGGGAGCTTATCAGAGCGACTCGTTAGCACAGCTTGGGGAAAAGTTCCGTATGTATATATTTACCTCAGGTCACATACTAAGCTGCTAACGAGTTCTATGGTTTTATGATCCTTTGTCCTTTTGTATTTCTCTGGACCAAACCCGACGTACCATGTTTAAGGCCGCAGCCTGGAGAGGTTGCTTCAATCCATTGGGTGCCTGTTCGGATCTTGCTATCACCATCTTCCTACACACAGACTTATGTTGACACCTCGGATCGATTCTTACGACGAGGAGGTGTAATTATGAAGTCATTCATGCGATTAACATTAGGTTTAATGGAATTTTCTGCGATTAGACTCTCACCCTCCGAGTCTGTATATTGTAGCTCTACTGAGGAATTCTTTCCTAGGGAAGACTTGACAGAATTAAAGGGCCGAAAATCAGTTATAGATAAGGTATATAACCTGTGTCGCAAAAATTCAAACTTCTCTCATGGCAGCAAGCCATTACTCCTTTGGGGATTGACTTTGGGGATCTTAGTTGATTTCCTCAACCAGCTTCCTCCTCACAACGCAATTCAACTCTGGTCATATCCTACTTTTACAGCATATGATGTTCGTTTGGTAATCAACATATTGTCAATATCTCTCAAGCGTAGAAATCAGAGTTCAATGCAGAGTGAAAATGAAATTGTCAACAGGATCGATTCAATTATTGAGGCTGATCATTGCACTCACGTGCAAAATGTTTTATCTGCCAAAGAAGTGACTGACGATGAGATCACTATTGACGACAAATTACGCTGGAATCAATTTTACGCTGTGGGAGCTATGCTTGAAGGTTATTACGATATCGTACGAAGTGGAGCCATCTTTGCCGCAGGTTTAAGGTTAGTACTAGCTTCTGCTATTACATACGCTGCAGTAAAAAACTATAAACGGGGAAAATTTTTATGAAATTTCTGTCCAAAACCGCCTTATTGCTTGCTCTTCATATTTCATACGTTTCTTAACATGTAGATTGCTGCTCGAAGCGGAGATAAGATTTTTTAATACAGTTTATGTTCATAGTGCAATAGTTATTCGGACTAAACCTCAAAGGAAACAAAGTTTCGTTACAGTGAGAAGTACCTGTGAACCTATTCTGGTCATATTGGTACAAATAATAGGCATACATAAATTATCTCTGATAGTAGCGACACTTACTCTGAAGGTAGAGTGCATGTACGTATGGTGCACTCAATTCTTTTTTTATTAGGTATCAAAGTTTTCGAGGAGTCTGTTAATTTAGACGTAGAAGTGCTTATTTCTCTCATCACTCCCCAGTAAAGACGAGAATAATCACACTTAGCAAGCTATCTTATGGAGGTGCTTTACGGAATTAACAGTCATCATAAATCTGGACGACTAGCTAAAGAATACAAGCTCGACCTCTGAAATTGTGTCGAGGGAATTGTTATACTTAAGATCTTGCATTTTATTCACTCAATTTCCGAGGGAAAATTCGACTCCAACGTCCATTTCACGAGCTAGATTACGTTAAAATTTATTCTTGAGATAAGACTTGTGACTTACCAATCTTTACAACTTTTGAGAATTGCACTGCCTTTTCAGCAGCATTTTGTAGGTCATCTATGGAAAATATCTTTAAGCCAGCTTGGTTAATCATTTTATGAGCGACTTCCATATTGGTACCTTGTAAGCGAGCAATAATAGGAATGCGTAGATTCATGCTCTCAACAACACTGATAAGACCCTGAGCAATAGCATCACATCTTACAATTCCACCAAATATATTGACAAAGATAGCTGTTACCTTTGTATCGTTTGTGATGAGAGTAAATGCTTCTCGAATAGCTTGCGGCGTTGCACCGCCCCCGACATCAAGGAAATTGGCGGGTTCGCCTCCGTTGAGCTTGATGATATCCATGGTAGCCATTGCGAGACCAGCGCCATTGACTAGACATCCTATATCACCCCCAAGCTTAATGAAGTTAAGTCCGGATTCGGAAGCACGTACTTCATCTGCATCCTCCTGAGTGGTATCTCTTAATGAAAAGATCTCTTTTTGCCGGAATTCGGCGTTATCATCAAATCCAAGTTTGGCATCCATCGCCAAAACCTGATGATCAGAGGTCTCAGAGAGAGGGTTAATCTCAATTTGGGTAGCATCTTTTTCCATGAAGAGTTTGTAGAGTTTTTGGATTGTATCTTTTGCATCTTCGATACATTGCGTACTGAAACCAAGGTCTTGGGCAATTTTTCTTGCTATCTCATCAGTAACGCCCTTGTGAATGTTGATAGATGTTGTAGTGATAGCGTCAGGGTTTTCTTTTGCAACGGTCTCAATATCCATTCCTCCTTGAGACGAAGATACGATGACAGGTGCTTGTGTGGCTCGATCCATGAGGATAGCGAGGTAGAACTCACGTCGGGCATATTTTCGTTCGCAGATGTAGACAGAATTACAGGGACGACCCGCATCTCCTGTCTGTTTTGTGATAAGTTTGTGACCGATCATCTGCTCAGCGAGTATTTTTGCCTCTTTTGGGGAGTAGATGACACGTACACCCCCCTTTAACCCACTATCAAAATGTCCCTTGCCTCGACCACCAGCAAGGACTTGTGCTTTAATGACCATATCATCGCCACCAATCTGCTTCGCAACTGCCTCGGCCTCAGCTCCATTTGTTGCAACAGATCCTTGAGGAACACCGACTCCGTACTGTAGGTATATTAAATCTGTATGAGTAAAAATAGTTTATCTTTTACCTTCTTTAGGAGGTCCGCCGATAGGTACTCATGAATGCTCAAACATCTTTTCTGTTGCGCAACTGCTACAAGCCGGGTGGAGGTCTTAACCTATAAATTATGTCAACGATATGAGTCGTCAATTCTCCTAGAAAGAATAACTTACTTTACAAGAATTTAATGCAAAAGCCGCTGGCTGACTGCGGAGAAGTTTAAACATTTTTCGTAGTGCTAGATAGAGAGGACAGCAACCGATTGTGTAGCCCTAGCTGGGTGCGTGAATATTTGATAGTATATACAGTGACAACGGTCTTAGCCTTGGGGTCCCGAGCCACTGGAAACTAAAATTAAAGTCTCACCCCACCAAAAATTTTGCCTGTCATTTAAGAGTGGGAAAAATCGATCATGGATAGTGAGACGCTTTCAAAACCGAAAAAGGTTTCTCAAAGTGACTACGACGTAATCTCTAACCGAATCATCTCTGTTCTTGCTCAAAGAGAATCGCTCATTAAGTCCTGGTCAGCCTCTTCGCCTCAACCAGCTCTACCACAAAAAACTCAAGCTCAGCTTGATGCCGAGGATGCTGCCCTTTTCAAAATCCATCCACCACACCTAGGTATCGGCGCACCAATTCCTGCAGAGTTTCTTGTAAGCCAAGCCGAGCGAACTACTAAATCTCTTCGCGCAAAGCTTTTTATATCAAATAGCCTCAGGGCAAGCAAAGCTAGAGATGCTGAAGAGAAAGCTGTTAGTGCTAAGAGAGGCTTGAGAAACGATAGCAGTGATGAAGAAGAAGGAAGAACCTCACTAGGGCGAAAGAAGAAAACAAAAGTTGACAAAAATTCAAAAGAAAACAACCAGCTAGCTAGTAAGTCCATAGAATGTCTAAAAATTGACAAAGTTATGGATCAGAGCAGTAAAGTCAAGGTACTCGAACCAACAAACGATGCCAAAGGAAGTACCGAAACTACAAATCCTAACTCCAAGCTCTTATCCCCACTAGATTCCGAGGAAAAAAGACGGATGAAGAGGAGGGATAAAAAGAAACGTCAGAAGCTCAAATCTGCTATCGCGTCAGTAACCAATAATCAGAAATTCAAACCAGGAGAAACCTGAAACGAGACCAAGAGATCGAGACTAAGAAATAAATACCGTGTAATTTTCAGCCTGAGCAATCCACAACAAAACGCATAATGAAGAGTTTGCACTTCAAATCTACTAAACTAATTGAAACTTTTTCTCTCCCTTCCTCGTAGGGATTCAAACAAACCATCTAAATACGCCTTTTGGGAAAGCAATCACTTGCGAAGGTCCTTATAGCTTCATTTCAGCAAGCTAGTTACGTTATTCTCGGAAAAGTAATGCTAGACTTTGCTTATGACTGTGAAAATTTTCGAAAATAATAAGAAAATAAAATAGGAAGATGAACGGAATGATGGTCCTAATTATTATGGAGTTCGGATTTTAATTCTGGTTTAATTCAATCGTTTTCCAGAATTCTTTCAACGATATTTTGATTTACTGGATGGTTAATGCTAAACGTAGAGTCCTGCAAACATTTTAATTTATTTAGATGTCACTTCCTCATCCCACGTAACTCAGGCCAAGTGGAAAGACTTGAACAGTGTGAACATCATATGAGTCATTGCTGAACTGGTGCTGACTATCACATTGTAAATTAGAAGTTCTCCAAGGGAATCATGTTTGTTCTCTGATCCACCTGCTCCTGGCATGAGACAGCGCCTCGAGAAAGTCATTCAAATTATTAGTGTGTAAAACTTTTACCCCTTTTGAGCTAGCCAATAGCAAAAAGATATTTTTCTTTTCTCCCCCCACCTTGGGCCTACCCTCCAATTGTGTGTGGTTGCCCAAAACTGCCTGGCTCCATGCGTCAGTATGTCCCGAAATGAATGCTTGCTCTCTACGTCTACTGCTACCTCGAACATCAATTCCTCAGCGTACGGCCGAATATGTCTTCGTCGCTCGTAGCCTTCAAGCACTGTCCCAATTTTCGAGCCTAATCATGCGAAAGGTTCATAAGAAAAGCAGGACTGTTGGATTACAGAGTCAATTTGTGCTGAGTACTGCTGAAGTTTTAAAGGTTGTTCCAGAGACCGAAAACATATCAGTCGCAAAACAACCACGTGGACGGTCACGAAAAAAGCCCATGATAGACGTATACAAGGATAAGAAAAAGGATAAAGCTCTGATTCACCCTACCGATTTAGATGCTAATGGAAATTGAATTAGGATGGAGGATAAGTAGATTATGTTGAATGCACGGCTTGCTCACAAATAGGTTTCCCCAAACGTCACGTTAATTAATATTATTATGCAACAGCAGTATCGAAAATTAAAGGAGCATGGGATGATATGTATTCCTCTTATTGAATTTTTATTTTTAAGCTCTACCGGGCGCTAGCTATTGCTACTGCTCCATCCTATGGCGCTAGAAGGCCTCGAACATACTCATCAAGGTACTGTGAGAGCTGTACAGCATATCCCTCATATAAAACAGGGTACACGGCACGGACAAGACAGAATTCTGACAGGAACCTCGTCATCTACAATATCTACGAGAAAAATACCTAGCACTTCAGGGGAAACTGAGAAGAAAATCAAGTATACCCAATTTTCGTTGGTGACCAGAACAGGCCAGTTCCTCTTAAACAAGAGGAAAAAAAGCTAAATGGGTGATTTGACTTGTCGTCCACCGGAGCAAGTCATGAAGACATCATTATGATGCAATCTATAGTAATCAGAGCGAAAGGCATCGTTTCAATTACTCGCCAGATAATCTGTTAATAGCCACTAAACAGTGATGACGTGCACACGACTCTCCTATTGCTTCGAGTGAAAATCGTGAAGCAAGCCGGTAAACTCTAGGTGTCAAGTGTGGAGAATCACATGCGACGTATGAAGTAGGTCTTATGGAAAAGACAAACAGTGGAGATGGAGGTGACTGATGAAATAAGAAAGGCATAGTTCGTTAGAGGATAAGTAAACCGAAGGAATACTGAAAGGTCAATTAAGGTAAGTAGATAAACCCAAGATACGGACGCCATATTTATCTACAATTTCTTCTCTAGCAGTCATTCAAGTACAGATAAGAATGAAAAACGTAGGCGAACAAAGCAAATGAGAAGCAGGCTACTCTAGAGTGGCGCGGCTCACAGGAGAACATCAAAATTTAGCGGCCGCAGCCAAAAATTTCACCGAGATAGATGGCACAAATTATCTACAAATCTATCAATAAATTATATTTTACAACCCCCGAGTCATATAACTGAGTGCGTAGGGAGAAGATATTGGAATGCCTCATGATAATCATCTCGCACTCCGTTCAAAAATCTAAGTCGAGCCGTCATATAGATCCCGGATAACTCCCACGATCGTCAAAGCCCAAGGTAGCATCTAAGCGTGGACCGGTATAAATTCTGCGACCTTCGATGAAATAGTATAGGGTACTGATTATAGTAAATGCAGCAAAAACAGCCGAAGCATAGTTCATAGAGGCAGCCGTGACAGGAATCGCGGTGGGTAAGGAAAACAGGACAACCGCAAACGCTATCCATGCGACTGTTATCGTATTGATTATGGGCCCAAACTTACCGAGTGAAAACGAAGAATGTTGAACCTTTTTGCGATGACATAGTAGCGAAATCAAGATGGGAATGCCGTAGGAGACCGAGAGACAGATTGTTGCCATCCCCGTAAAAGCGTTAAAGGCACTCGAGCTTCCAAAGTAGACACAGCCTAAGCCACAATCAACAACGGTCACAAGAAGTAGTGCCAAAAGTGGAATATTCCATCGTCCATCAATGCGAGCCCAGAAACGTGACCCAGGAATTGCGCCATCGCAGGCGAATGCATAGGTGCATCGACTTGCTGCAGTGAGGGCGCCTACGCCAGCAAAGAAAAGAATCCCGAGAAGGAGGAAGAGAAGACAAAATCCCCCTATTTCTGACCCAGTTGCAACTTTGAAGATCGTTCCGATTGGTTGCCCACTAGCAACACTTAAGAGAAGGTCAATATCTGGCAATACAAACAGGATCGGAACGAGGTAGACGATTCCCGTCACGCCAGCAGCCACAACAGATAGAACAATTGCACGCGGGACTTCCTGCTCGGGATTTTGCACTTCTTCGCACATCGATGCCACCAGGCCATATCCCGTCAAAGTATCTATTCAAGTTAGAACGTATGATGTGACAAGGTCAACGTTTTCGTCTTACATGCGGACTGGAGTAATCCTACAAACCAAGAAAAGGCGCCCCAGCCACTATAGGAGTCATCAAAATGTGTGAAGACAAACCCGGCACTCCGATAGTCGTTGGACATGACCAGGATTGTGACGGTGATGATTACAACCGAAAAAGCCGTCCAGTAGATACAGATCTTATTGATCAAGTCCAAGTAGCTTGCACAGAAGATATTGACTAGCACCGCCACTCCCATGACGACCCAAAAGGTTAACACAGTCTGCCATGGCGTCGGCTCGAAATCTTCCATCCATAGTGTGATAGCAGAGAGAATAAGTTGCGCTCCAGAAAAGTTAATAGATAGAGTCACTGTCCAATTTCCGACGAGATTGAACCAGCCGCACGTCCAGCCACACAATATGGTGTATTTCTCGGGGCTCAGCATTGCGGCCCAATGATATGTTCCACCTGCTGTTGGGTAGACAGCACAGATCTCAGCTAAACTTGCAGCAATCGCGAGCGAGACGAGCGAGACGAAAATCCATCCGTAGATGATAGTCACAGATTGGCCGTCGGTTAATCCAATGGCCATGGTCGTACTGAGTCCCTGCATGTATTCATCAGAATCTCATTGACAATTAACTGAGTAGTTAGAATTGCCAATTCACTCACGAATGGAACGGCCATGATAGCAAAAGATCTACGACATGTTAGATGAAACAGGAAGAATCAACCGTTATATTTTGAAGAGACCCTACAATCCTAAGATACTCATCATGCTGAGGGACTTTGGGAGCTGTGGTAAAACCACCACATTCTCCCTCGCTACAAACTCCAGCGATGCATCATTACTCTTCCTATGGTGAGTGTAGGTCTGCATGGCGAGCTAGAGAGCTTTCAATGGTAATTTATATTTTTCCACGCGTCTAGAATAAGAACTTCCAAGATACGCACTAGTATGTACATTGATTTGCCCCTGAATTTAGTAGTATAAGCTGTGATTCGACCCTCAGCTCAGAGAGACATCAATGTTAAAGACCAGTTTTTGATGCCTTCACTCGTCAATCGGAGCAACGTTTGCTCAGGAAAATATTTAGGGATGTATTGGTGCAACGTCTGGGCTAGTCCTATATGCCGAGCCTGAATAGGCTGGGTATCGATCCTTCATACAAAAAGAGCTGTTTTGAATCCACGAAAACCCGCACCACTACTCTATGGCGCGCGTGTTGAGTTTTGTGCAGAACACTACAGTCCAAGGTTTTTGATGTATTACACGCAGGAGCATGCGTGATTGTAAATCTTCATCATACAGTCTAACAGCGGTACATTAGTAACAATGGAATAATGTATTGTATGAAGACTTAACTTGGATCTTGTGGCATTCATGATCCAGCTGCATTGAATATTCCCCACGTTGCCTTCACCCCTGACGAAAACTAGCAGGGAATCAATCATTTAACGAGAAAGCGGTAACCCCGCATTTGCGGCCCTAATCCGTAGGATAAGCACAGCACTGACTTCCATACGTAATTATAATTTATTCTATTAATTGTATAGATTTAAATGGATTATTTTAGCAGAGATTAGCATTTTGGAGCGGATCCAGAAACAAGAACTCTTTTGATTTCTTATACCCGATCTGGCGTCTTAGAGGCCCACGCAGGTGTCGACTTCAGTCAGCTACAATGATGATATAGTTGTGATGAACATCATGCCTCGGATATCATTTGCAAGTAACACTACGGCTGTGATGGGCAGCTTTTCCTT
>JAATOF010008118.1:0-19140 GCA_013170925.1 Podosphaera leucotricha
ACACAGTAGGAATGGGTGCGAGGTGCATTCTCGCGATGTTGCCTAATTAAGGAAAGCGTTGTGGTGGCCAAGCCCCCCCTGGTCGACATGGAATAATACTTATGGGCTGTACCTCCGTAAGGGTGCTACAATATTATTTATCTTTTTATTGCGTGAATTTTTATGGCCATTTAGCCGTCCACTTAATTTATCTGGGATCTACGGTGATCACTAACATTTATGGAAAGTAGCTCGTACTTATGTGAAACACGTTAATTAATAAATGATAACGGGTCCTTTACTACCAGACCCAGCTAGCTCAAATAGAGTTAGACACATAAAATTTTGCGCTCCTTTGAATACCCATCCCTGAACCCTAGGGGTATTTGTTGGTATTTATTGCGCTCGATAAATTTCTTAAGCCACGAAGTTTGTTGCTCGGGATTTCCCACTTTGTACTATGGATAACCATGAACTTTCTAATGAGCAAATCCTAGAATTACTCAATAACGTGGAAGGAAAGTTGAAAACTCAGGACAGATGTGAGTCTACATCTGAGCGTCATAGCTTGCGAGACAGGTAAACTTCTCGAGCTCCCTCAAATTACCTGAGTCCAAGAACTAATCCATCTTTACATGTAGCACAACTGGCATATCAATCGCTGGTACAAAAGCCGTCGAGCCTTATATTAATAATACCAGCAAAACTCCTCATGTATTATCATCAAAGGTTATCACGTCACATGAAAGAAAACTTGCTCAAGAGTTCCGAACAGTCACCGATCCAGTCTTAACGAAGCACAAATTAGCTGAGGTAATGTTTTAAAATATTTCTAGATTCAAAACCTTCAATGATGAAAATTATCCAAATTTACGTGACGCGATTTACGGTCCCGTTTTGGGTACCTTTCCGCAAAAAATGATGTTCATATCATAGTTACACTGAGAAGAATATGCTGTCCTGAGAGATAAATATTTCAAAGAAGTCTACTGACGCTTTAAAAAAGGAAAAAAAGTTAACCGCCGGGTCTAGTTGGTACAACCTACCTCGTACTAAATTAACTCCAGAAGTCAAGCGCGACTTCAAGCTCCTTCGCATGCGCGATGTTCTTGATCCCAAGCGCCACTACAAGAAAGACAAAAGTAGAGACGAATTTCCAGAGTTCTCACAAGTAGGCACCATCATTGAAGGGCCCACCGAATATTACAGTGGCCGTCTCTTCAATAAAGAACGAAAGCAGACTCTTCTCGAGGAAACTTTACACAGTACCAAATCTATGCAGCGATTCAAAAGAAAATACGCCGAGATACAGGCAGTTAAGACCAGCGGTAAAAGAGCTCATTACAAAAAGCTAAGAGAGATGAGAACGAAGAAAAGATTTCTTAAATAGCAAAGTGTCATAACTTTCAATTCCTATAATATAGAGAAACGGATCCTACAACCAAGATACAACTGTCTAGTCTGGACGAAGAGATTGTGATCTGCAATCATCGTGTATCATGTCTGACAAATATAAGAGTTATAATATACGGTGCGAGCTATCTCGCAAGTCCTAAACTAACTCGATCGTTAGGCCTGGACCAATTCCACAATTTCAAGTATTAGTTGCTGTGGATTTTTTAGTCATCATCCAAAAAAACTGCACGCCTGGGTAAACAAACCTTCATCAATTCGGCTGCAATTTTACCCTCGGCTATAACTTCTTCATGACATACCTTGTTCTCGGTTGCTTTGACAGCAGATGGATGATTCAATTCTTCAAGGTTAACCGATCGAACCCTTTCCACCGCTACCTTGTTTGTTACAAGGCAAAGCCCCAAAACTCGCAGACCTACATGACGAGCGACTGTAATCTCTGGGACAGTTGACATCCCAACTACGTCTGCTCCTAATATCGAAAGCAGACGTGCCTCGGCCGGAGTCTCATAACTAGATGTCAAAAACGTTAGCCCTTGCTAGCGGTTCAGGCACCCCAAACGCGTCACCAAGGTTGTATTGGAGAGAATTAGAATAATCAACGATAAATATCAGAAGCCGCATTTGGTTCTTAGTTCCCAGAATATAGAGCATACCTTGGACCACCCACGAACGCGTAGACTCCTTCATGCAGTCGCCTCGTCTCAGGTTTACTAGTACGATCGAAATTATTTGTCTCGGTCCCTAGTAGCGTTTGCGATAAACCTTCCCAAGCTGACCAGGCTGCCCTCCTAAGCTCCAAGTCATACGCATCAGATAACGCAAGAAATCTAGGTCCTCCTATGCCTGGGCCGGCAGAAGGTGGTGTTTCAAGAGGACCTGCTAATGGATTACCAGTGCCACACAATGAGGGTAAGGAAATATGCTTGATCGTAAATTTAGTTTAGTCATCAGCTACTGTTTGCAGTATTCGGAAGATAGAACAGATTACTTACATCGTTGATGACCATGATATCCCCAACTTCATATGTTTTGTTGAGGCCTCCTGCGGCATTCGTGACTGATGTTTGTGATCAGTGACAATGTTTATGAAAATAATTTCGAGCACGAATTTCTGAACGTGTTCGGATTTTCAAGATAGCAATCTCGCACGTAACTATGTAACTTCTTACAAATACCGAATTATTTAGATTCAATCGAAACCCCTTTGAATTCGGATTGTAGGTAATTAAATACAAACTTCAACTAATGCCATCAAACGAAAAGCGCCATATAGATATCTTTTTAAGTGAGGATACGCTGTGCAGGAGAGATATCACGGAGAGGTATGACTAACCAATAAGTGTTTCCATTCCCATTGCTCCGAATACTCGAATAGGGAACGTTGCTGTCTTCAAATTATATCCTTCATACAGACTGTTGCCAGGATAATTTATTAGCTTTCCCGGTAGACATGCCTAACCCCACCAACCCATATCTACTCACTGTGCGCGGCCACTCATTACTACAGCGTTCACTTTTCGCTGGCTTTTTGTGATCAGAGTTCCGAACAGAAGTTTTCCGGCATGTCCAGGAACTAGATAAGAGACATTAAGTCAGTTTGATACAAGGGTAGCTGATTCGACTGGCTCAGGTCTCTTAGACTAGAATCCATTAATTCATCAGGCAATAGCCTCCTACCAGTTGAAATGGGGAATCCAGGGATATTTTCGAATCCTATTTCAACTTTTCCAAAGTCCACTTTTGAATCAAAATCGGATGTCGATGCTGAGACGAATGATGCGATAACATCTTCAAGTGCCGACAATCCGGAACCGCCAATGATTCCTACTAAGGGTACAAAAGAGGGAGGCAAGAGAGATTGGAGGTAAGATTTTGTAGCGAGAATATGAGGAACATTGGACAGAGGACTATCGTTTTGAGTAATCTTCATTTTGGTTAGTTATATAATACCATTCACATAAAATAAACGCAGATATCATCAGAAGATAGAGGGGTCGAGTACATTTAATCCGTCAGTAATAAGCGAGCGGAGAGTGAAGCGGCCGCCTCTGTATTACTATGTTACCAGCCCATCTTGGAACATGGACCAATCGCGAATAAAAGAGGTCAAATGGCGACGCCGGTCTTGCTGAGGATACCTCAAAGAAGGTCCTTCTCATGTCTACCTGAGATCCAGGTCAGTTTTATCTCTAATTACAGTGCATTTTTGATCGCTGTATAAAAGACTTAATGAATGCCCTTACCGGCTACTATTCAAAGCCATAGTTGTTCGAGCTAATTGAAGCTCTAGAAACCTATAAGGCCAAGACAAGGGCTGATAGGCTCATTTGATACAGGAGTTAAAGCCCGTAATAATGGATGGAGGTTCATAAGCAATGATAGTGGATTAGGTGGACTTCGTTCAGGGAAAAATACGAATATGAATGCTTCACAAGTACTACCTCCACAAATGAAACATATTCCTCAACCTAGTTTTGGAATCGACAAAGTTAAAGGCCTTCCATTGCTAACAGAGACCTCCATATTTCGTGAGGATGTCAAGAAAATAACCACGAAAGAAGAGGGCGAGGACCCGGAAACTACGGTAGAAGATGAGACATCAGGATTTCGTCCACCTCGTGCAATTCAGGCAGCTTACCTAGCTCCCCTTCGTCGTAAAGCTACTTACAACATTCCAGTATGCGATCTCCAATTACGTTCGTACAGCGCTCGAAATCTGGAATTTATGGCGGATATGGCCTTGCGCGCAGCATACTATCTCAATTTACCTGCTAGTGGACCGGTAGCTCTTCCTCGAATCATTGAGCGCTGGACAGTACCCAAGGCGCATTTCATACACAAAAAAATCCAAGAAAATTATGAGAGAAAGACTTTAAGGCGACTGATACAGATCAAAGATGGGGATCCAGAAGTCGTAAGACTTTGGCTAGGATTTTTGAGAAAACACGCGTATTACGGTGTAGGAATGAAAGCGAATGTGTGGGAATTCGCAGGCATAGGTAAGTCGTGTCACTGCACCTATTTTGTCAAGCAATTTTTGACTCGTGGTGAACAGATGTCACAAAAGATATGGATACAGCTCTGGAGCAGAATCGTGCGGAAATCGAGCCATTATTATCTCAATTTGCCTTCAAAAAGAGCAGCAAGCTGGATGATAGACTTATCGAGACAGTGCATCTGGAAAATAGATGGCAAGCATCCGGAGGTAGCGCACCTATGATTAGTACACCAAATTGGCGTAAGCCTTTGAACTAAATTTGCCACAAAAAAGAAAAGACAAATTGGGAGATGATAGGAATTTAGTATTGTAATTTTTTTTTTAATCGCTCACGAACGAGGGGGCAGAAAACTACGTGGGTAACAGACTTATCACCTCCACAGGAGCAAGTCAGAAGGACATCATGGTATATATTATTACATAGTTTAGAGGTAAATCGAAAATCTAAAGCGAGACTTCACGTGACAATGAATATCATTGAACTAAGGTTGATGCATTTTACGGAGATACCAGCATGACCTACAAGCCATTCAATAATATGCTACGATTGAGTGCTTCAACAGACGTGAACTTAATGCGACGAGCTTCTTAATATTTTCACCCTTGAGGGTCTTGAAGGTCATAACTTACTCAAGAAAGTAATAACTAAGTAATTATATTGGCCATATCTAAACCATGTCACCCTCGCTATTACTTATGAAGCGATGTAATCCCTTGATCATATGCTCATCATTCAAAGCTTTGAGCCTCAAAGGCTTATGCCGGCGGCTCGTTCATGCTTCGACAGATGCGAAAAATACCGGATTACGAAAGATAATATTTTCAGCTATTCAACCGACAGGTATCCCACATCTCGGAAACTACTTGGGCGCCATGAAGCACTGGGTTCATCTCCAAAACTCGGAACCCTCAGAATCGAGACTTATATTCAGCGTTGCGGATTTGCATGCACGTGAGTCAGATATTATTGCTACTTTTCGTGACATTCTAAGATGATATGAGATAGACGTGTAAAAAGTTTCCATCAAACTAATCTTGAGTAGTTACCCTTTCGCAAGATCCAAAAGTCTTGAGAAAATCTCGCATGGAGACTCTGGCGAGTATGTTGGCTATCGGATTAGACGAAAAGAGATGTACCATATTCATGCAATCAGAAGTCAGTAATTTCCTTCTCCGAATATTATCTTAGATAGCTGGAGATGTTGTCTATCAAGAGCTAGTGAAAAAAAAGGCTTATTGCCCTGATCAAACTAATTCGTGTGGTAGTTCGGAGTGGCCACTGAGTTAATGTGGATTCTCAGTTGTACGGCAAGCATGGGATATCTCTCAAGGATGACACAGTGGAAGGTAAATCTTTAACTCTAACGTGATTTCCGGACTATTTAAATTGAGTTGTGAGGTGGCTAATAGAGTGGTAAAGAGTAAATGTGGCATGATGAACTCTACAACCTTTGAAAAGTTGAACAGTGATATAAAGGTGAGACTTGGTTTATTTTCATACCCAGTTTTACAAGCAGCAGATATTCTCATTCATAAGTGAGTTTTCCTACTCCTAACCTACCCTTCGGGACTAATATTGATCTAGAGCAACACATGTTCCCGTTGGCGCTGATCAAGCTCAACACCTTGAGTTTGCCCGTGAATGCGTTACCAATTTTAATTCTAGCTTTGCACCAATCCTTGTCAAGCCGGAGACTATTTTATGTAACTCTTGCCTCGCTCCTTTCCGTCAATTTTGCTTATTTTATCACTAGCTCCATTAAGGCGAATTAAGTCGCTTGCTGATCCGAAAGTCAAGATGTCTAAATCTCATGGAAACCTGAATAGTCGGATTCTGATTACAGATACACTTGATGAAATTAGAAAGAAAGTTGCCCGTGCCGTGACTGATTCGGAGAATCGAGTCAGCTGGTGTCCAGATACAAGACCTGGAGTTGCTAACTTATTATCTATCTTGAGCGCATTTGATGCATTAGAACGCAGCCCAGAGCAGTTAGCCAATTCTTTGGTTAATCTGAAGTTAGGAGACTTCAAAAGTCTATTAGTTGAGACGCTGGAAAAAAATTTGCGACCCATCAGAGAGCGCTTCGCAGAGTTAATAGCTGACCAAACCTATTTGAAAAAAGTAGCAGAGAATGGGCTCGATAAGGCCAATACATCCGGAAAGATAAATATAAAATCAATCAAAGAGGCAGTTGGTCTCTGCTAAGAAAATTTGTATGACTATATGTACATTTATCTCAGATACGATCCTTGGCTAAAGAGCTGCACTTCTGATCTATTCTATCTTTTTGTCTTATTTTCAATTCAATTTTTGGGATCTTAGAAGAAGAAAGAACCAATACTATCAGGAAAGTCAACTTATACATATTGTTAACTTCCTCTATTCGACTTCTCATAGCACTAATTTGACTTAGGTATTCGCCTAGGCAACAGCATGGTCGAGCCGTAACATCTGAATTGTACCCAATTGAGTTGAGCACCTCTAGTTAAGATATGGTCAATTTGCTACTTGGAAAAGGATCCTAAAAAATATAGAAGTATGTACGAGTTGATGTAATGAGTGGGTATAGTAACGTGTGACATATCCATGAAGGGCATCTAGACCCATACTGTTGTGGAGAATTTTAAAAGAGTAGTTTTGGTCGGAAAACAAAGATTAGAGCAAAGGCGCGAGAAGACATACTGAGTCAACGTGCTCATAGTCAGAAAATACGTACTCAAGTTACCGTCGTCGTTTTTTTGGTTTGATTTGACTTCATTTACCCTGATGAGGCGCCCTGTGGGTCCATATAGGGACTTTTAGATATAATATATACACAGATGGAAACGAAAATGGTAAAAACTCCCTGATTCTACCTGTTAGATGGCTATCGAGTTATCTGATTTACCTTCAGAATGTGTGATTACCGTTGTTCAGCCGGTGTGGATTCCGTCTTATCCCTTTCCGGATCGCTTCATCTTCTCTGATATTGCCGTATCGACTTCCCCGGCAAGTCTAAACTGGTTCACCCAGCCTTAGGGGGTTATATCTACTACATGATTCAAGCCACGTCTTCAGCGCTGTTTATTATGGCTTCGAAAGGCCTATCTTCAGCTAACTGCACAACTTGGCCTCTTCTCCTTGCCTTTTCGTGAGGATATCCACATTATCAATTAGGGTCTTCTACCCCGGAGAATTTTTTTTCTGTACAGGAAAGAGTTGAGCCCAAAATACTGACTTCTAAGTTCTTACCTGAATGACGATACTATTTTAGGCCCTGTTCTAACGGTGGATGTTAGAGGCTGCATATCGGTCATTTTCATTGATTATTAATTACGCGAGCCAAATACTCATCAAAGTCTTGGCGGCAGGGGCCCGAGATCTAGAGTCAAAATATTGCCCCTCGTAATGCGGCGGGTATATTGTGAAAATACCGTTTGCCCCACTACAATCGTTATCGTTGTATCTCAGTCTCAATTCGGCGATGGAATCGATACGTGTTTTACTCATAGGAAACGTGAGTGATCTTTACTGTAAAAAGTGCAAAGAAAAACTCTCCGTGTTTAGGAATCAACACTGACTCAATAATTTGTTCAGGGTGGGCGTGAGCACGCAATTGCATGGAAACTCAGTCAATCTCCCCGCGTTGAATCAATACTTGTTGTGCCAGGAAATGGGGGAACGGCACTTTGTGAAAAGACCATTAACAATACTTCTGTGAAGCCTAATGACTATCCCGGCCTTGTCGCACTGGCTCGGGAAAACCATGTTAATTTAGTTGTCCCCGGCCCTGAAGTACCACTAGTCGATGGAATTGAGGGGTTCTTTCGAGCTGCTGGTATTCCATGTTTTGGACCCTCTAAATTGGCTGCCCGCATGGAGGGCAGTAAAACTTTCTCCAAAGATTTCATGCTTAAACATAATATTCCCACAGCTGCATATCAAAACTTTTCAGATTATGAAAAGGCAAAAGACTATCTCCATAAAATTAACCATGATGTTGTGATCAAGGCAAGCGGATTAGCCGGTGGAAAGGGTGTCATAATACCCACCACTAAGGCTGAAGCATTAGCAGCACTAAAAGAAATCATGCTTGATCATGAATTTGGGTCTGCAGGCAATGAGGTTGTCATTGAAGAGTTTTTAGAAGGTGAAGAAATGAGCATTTTGAGTTTCAGCGATGGATATACTTTTCGCTCACTGCCCCCTGCGCAAGATCATAAGAGAATATTTGATGAGGATCAGGGGCCAAACACAGGTGGGATGGGTTGCTATGCTCCAATACCGAAAATTAACCGGAAAATGATTGAAGAAATTGAAAGGACTATATTAGAGCCTACGATCTCAGGAATGAGAAATGATAAATTTCCATTCCGCGGTACTCTCTTCACTGGTTTAATGCTCACTAAAAATGGGCCCAAAGTTTTGGAGTATAATGTCCGATTTGGTGATCCTGAAACTCAGACACTCTTACCATTGATAAGTAGAGATACAGATTTAGCTGAGATAATGTTAGCCTGCGTAGAGGGCTGGTTAAGTAGTGTTGATCTTAAAATAAATACAGGATATAGCGCAACTGTAGTAGTTGCAGCTGGTGGATATCCTGGAAAATATTCTCAGGGATCTTTCATACAGGTGCAAACTCCATCGTCTGATATCAATATTTTTCATGCCGGGACGACTATTAAAGATCAACAACTTCAGACTTCAGGAGGAAGAGTCATTGCTGCTCAAGCAACTGCGAAAGACCTTAAACGGGCAGTACAGAAGGCATACAATGGTAAGAATGCCCCTCTCTTTCGCTGACCCTGAAATTAGGGAGACCAATGGTAGTTTGAGCTCTTCTCAGGAGAGTAGGGTATTATTAACATTGTTTAGGTGTTGACTGCATCAAATTCGATGGAATGTTTTACCGTAAGGATATAGCTCATAGGGCTTTTAAGTCTACGAGCCCGGTCAAAGAAGCACTCACCTACCATTCAGCAGGAGTAAACATAAATGCAGGTAATGAATTTGTAGATCGAATCAAGAAAGCTGTCGCATCTACTGCTCGCCCTGGTGCAGATGCTGAAATTGGAGGATTCGGTGGTGAAGTTGACCTAGAGAAAGCTGGTTACAAAGGAGCTCCTATTCTTGTCGGGGCAATTGATGGCGTAGGAACTAAACTCATGATAGCACAGGCAATGAAGAAACATGATACTGTCGGCGTTGACCTGGTCGCTATGAATGTCAATGATTTGGTAGTTCAAGGAGCCGAACCTCTTATGTTTCTAGATTATTATGGATGCAGCATACTCAACCAAGAAAACGCTAGTGCTTTTGTAGATGGAGTCGCAACTGGCTGTCGTTTAGCAAACTGTGCACTTGTCGGTGGAGAGACAGCCGAAATGCCTGACATGTACAAGCCTGAAGAGTATGATGCTGCGGGTGCTGCTATTGGATTGGTATCTCCGGATCTAAAGTTACCTCTCAAAAATGATATGATGATCGGAGATATTTTATTAGGTTTGGCTTCCAGCGGCATTCATTCCAATGGCTTTTCGCTCGTGCGACGAATTGTTCAAAGAGAGGGACTTCATTACAAGGACAAAGCCCCCTGGGATCCTTCAGAGTTTGTGGGTGAAAGTCTACTTGAGCCTACCAGAATTTATGTTCGCTCTTTACTTCCAGTGATAAAGAAGAAGCTAGTGAAAGGGCTTTCGCATATAACCGGTGGAGGCTTGACAGAAAATATCCCTCGAATTTTACCACTTGAGCTAGCAGCTCACATTGACGTAGGAAGCTGGGAACATCCCCCAATTTTTAAGTGGCTCAAAAAAGCTGGCAATGTTTCGGCCGAGGAGATGGCTAAAACCTTCAACAATGGCGTAGGTATGGTTGCGATTGTTAGTCCAGAATTGGCAGAGAAAGTCACTATTGAGCTTGAAGCCTTGGGGGAAAAAGTTTATAGAATTGGGAGCTTGGTTTCTAGGGCTGGGAAGAAGGCTGTCATCTTCGATAATTTACAGATGTGGGATTGAGATAACGTTCACGGATCTGTATATAAATTGTAGTATCAAGTTTTTTTAAGGGGCCGAAACTTGGTGTGGATGAGCCTATTAATTTTGATGAGATCAACGCGGGATAATTATAGCAATTACTCTATATTGTAGTGCACATGTTTTTATCGAAAGGGGTCAACTTTATTGAAGATTTTCGGGTATAATAACCTCTTACTGCGCTAGTCTGAAAGTAAAGAAATTGCTGGCCATAGCTCAGACTTATTTGACGAATATTCTTTTAACTTTACATCAATGAACAATACTCCTCGCCATCATTTTGTATTAGAGTATTACAAAAGAATTGGCGTATGATCAATGCAATTATTATTCTTAAATTTGGACAAGAATTTGAGAATTTGGGTTTCGGGGTACTAAGAAGCTTTTTGAAGTTAATTTTTTGATTTTGGGGGTGCCTTGGAACATTATATCTTGATCAAAGAGGGGCGAGAATGCCGAATGGCTTTGCGGAAATTGATTTTCTATCGATGATTTTCTTCTAAGACTTCATGAATCTACTCCCGAAACCGCCTAAGCGTGTGGCTGATGCAGTATCTAGTGGTTTTGGACTTTGAACAGTGCGAATAAGCCTGTGTTGAAGTTAGTATTTTTTTTCTATTACTTCAAGGAAATTGAAACTTTAAAACACAGTACAAATGGGAAGGATTTGCTGAAAAATGAAATTTAAAAACTTACTTGCCCAGAATATTTGCTCCAGCAATTGGATCTACTCTTCTAAATCGACGATTTCTGACAGCAATGTCATAAAATTCGTCACCATTTTCTAACTGCATAAGCTCTACTACTTGCAATAATTCATCTAGACCATCTCTCAATAGCATTGCGTTTGGAAGAGTAGATACAAATGCTTCGAGGTAAGATACATCTGTGGCAAGGGCTGCCACACCATTTGGGTTAATGGCTTTAACAAGTGGTGAGAGTGGAAGAGAGAGGATAGAAGTAGTTGCATGAGATAAGGCGTCAAAGTAGATTAGCTCCTTTATAGAAGGAGGAAGGCCAAGGAGGGTTGATGACATAATATTTGAAAGGTATGTGGTTAGTGTTTGCATATAGTTGCTAGGCTCTGGAGACAAAGTTTGTGCAGTCCTATTTCACACAGTTAATAGAGTCTTTGTTACACAAGAGAATAAATACCAATCATATTCAGCAGTTTCAACCAAATCATCAATTTTACTGTTAACAAGTTCAAAAATTCGCTTTTCGGCAGTCTTTTTATTACTCCTAAACTTTTCTGTGGCATTCAACACGATTGGACCACTTGAACTATTACTACTCCTAGCTGCGACAAGCAACTTCTCAAGTTCTAAACATGCTGTTTCAAAGTGTTCGAGGTTTATTAATATTTGTACGATCTGACCGAGATACTGCACCGAAAGACGTTCAACTAAAGAATTACAAACATTTTCTGAAAGCAATGAATCAAGTGATTCTTTGAGTGTGTTATCGATAATCGATGGGTGTTGAAAATGGTCATCACTAAAAAAATAGAACTGATTGAGAAAATTGCGGATATCGACGCAGCAGAGAGGATACATCTGAGAGAAGGGAAGAACGCAGGGGAAACTATAGATGTTAGCGAGAGAATAAATATAGAGTAATTAAAAATCGTACGTAAGCTCCTCACGAGACTTTTCTGGTTTGAACCAACTAACATTAACAACTTTATCGTATTCATCCAAATTACTGATTGGCATTGGCATGTAATCATCGGTAGTCACAATCTTTGGTTGCTTAGTGAGAGCTTTGAGTTGATGGTTATAACTTACTTCTTGGAAATCATTACTAAACCTGCTCTTCAATAGAAAAGCGTATTTCTCAAATAGAGTGAGAAGGAAATTATCTAGGCTTGTGATAGTGTATCCCCAGCCCTAATAAAATAGTTAGTGCATATTTCTATCTTTTAAAGCTGTGGACCAACCTCCATGGTTTGAATAAACAAAGCAATTATTCCTTTGATCTTAAGTAATACTTCAGGGTTTGAGACGTTATCTAAAGCTGTCGAAATTAACTTTATTGCTGTCTGACACATAAAGTCCCATAATTCATCTACCTACAGCTTGTCAGAGAAACATGAAATCTCAAGTTTGCCAACTCACATCAACCGGTGATCGAAGATTAGGTACCCTCCTAATGGTGGCTTTCTCAATTATTGCGAAGCCTGCTATACCTTCAAGCAGCCCACTCAGACTATTTTCATCTTCATCGTCTAAACTGATAGAGCTAGGCAATAGTAGCTCCATTTGTTGTCTCCTAGTAGTAGCGTATTGAGATTTAAACTTCGCACTCTGGCCTAACGCATCATGAATATGTACGCATTCAAATAATGGCGTAAAGTCAACCTGTAATTCTTCATTGTCTAGAACATCGAACTCTTCGCTCTCCTCTAATACCAGCTCGATTGGAGAGTTAAGTTTAAAGCTTCGAAATTGTGAGTTAGGCTTGATCCTTTCTTTTTGTCTTGTTCTCCTCAATTCAGTATGGTAGAAAGCTAACTCTCCCAAAAATTGGGACGTTTCTCTGATTCTATATAGCCATGTATTTAAATCTGACATAACAGATTCAGAAACAGCCTTTTGAGAAGAGGGAACTGATTTCTGTATGATGTCTGCAAGTTTCTGATGTGTGGCATACTTATTTTGAATGATAGGAATCAAGTGCTCAATCTGTAAATCATCCAGCGCTTTTAATGCAGCGTAATACTTTTTTTTTCGAATCAATTCATGAGCTTGGTTGACCGCATGTAGTAGCTTAAGGCATTCTTTGAGCGCATCCGATGCTTCTGCGATGTTTAGTCGCGTAGCTGTCATGTCAACCAATGCTCCCTTTTGCTCTGATAACCTCTCCGTGCTCTGTTGTATCGACTGATTGAGCTGCAAGATCTCTTTTGTGAGAGCAACTGTCCCCTCACGTATACTTTGGAGTTGATTGACTGATTTAAGGAATTCATCGTGTTTCGTGAGCCCAATCTTCTCAATATCGGAATCACGTTCTTGGCCATATGAAGAGAGATTTTTGAGAAGTTCGACAGTGCGGTTTGATTGTAGAGCATCCTTCAGGGCAGGAATTAAATGATCTAGGTAGTCATGGTCCGGAGAGAGGATTATCTTTGTTACTATTAGTTTTAAGGGATACTCCAAGTTTTTTTATATACCTCTCGCAATGCAAATCCATAGTCTTCGCCGTACTGCTGTACTTTTCGAGGCATCCTGATGCGAGTGATAGTACTGTCCTTTAAACTTTAAGCATTGATATTGACAATATATGTATCTTTTTGGGCAACAATGCCAAGACCAAGCTCTAGATTCAGAATTCTTTGTTGACACTGGGTAGTACAGCACAAACCACTTACAACTCAGAACAATCTCTACACCTCAAATATCTTGGAAGAAATAGACATTTACATGAATCCAACCGCCCGGGGAAATTCAAAAGTCACTCTATATCAGCTAATTCGAATAATAAACAAACGTTCAGCTTGACGACTGTCAAGTTAAAAAAATATGAATGGGAGAAATTCATCGCTTTCAATGACTCATTCTAACCATTTGAACTTCAGTCAAATTATAAACAATAAGAATGCAATGGAAATCAACTAAGGTATCACTTCGGAGATACAATTGGGTTTAAATTTTTAAAAATAATAGAGCGACCTCTTTATCTCCAAATATCCGCAAAAATATTCCTTCCAGCTTTACCTTGCAAACATTGTCTTTTTTTTCTGATTTCTACACGCTGTGAATATTTTATCAATTACCTCACTAGCTGCTAGGATAGCTAATTTTGTGAAAATTCAGCATTCAATTCAATTTCTCGAGAGATTTTGCTTCTCATACTGTCTATCTTTGCATTTACATACATACAAGAGATCATGTTGAAATACACTGCCTTATATGAGAACTTTCAGATTCTTATATTTAGGATCCAACAGAAAAGTCTATCTTTCTTAAAGGTATTCGAGATATCAATTCTGCATATTTTCAAATTAAAGCTATGTCTATTCCATTTCGAGCTGTATTGAATAAGTTAATCTGCTGAATTTTCCCATGAGCATAATCATGACGCGAATAGACGTTTCATAAGTTTTTGTTACCGCTATAGTTTAGCTTAGAAAATAGAGATTGCTCCTTCCTCATGAATATTTGATTCCACCTCACCGTCGTCAATTGAGGCAGCAAAATTAGTGCCCACTTCCAAATATATAAGTGTCCCTGGTTTCCCTTATTCATCTGCCATTTCCATTCATTTTTTGTCCAATTTTGAAACATACACCACATTGTCCCCTTGGATTTACTCTTTATTGTTGCAGTTTACTACAGGTAAGATTTCAATCATCCTCATACTCTGATTATCTGAGTTAAGACTAATGTTTTAATTTATGACTGAGAAATGTCTTTCCCGAAGTATATTTCAATCTCATTTTGTTCCCAAATAAAATCAGTTGTATCAGCTTTACTACCTACTATTTAATTTAGTATATCTTATATCCTCAAATTCTTGATTTTTCAGACTCTGAAAATTTGAATAAAATTCACTAATAGTAAAAAATTGCTAGCTCTGATATAAAAGTCTTTATGATGTCGCAGTTCAGTTCTGCTTCCAAAGATGATGATGGCGCTGATCCTTTCATTTCTCAGACGAATTTGTCTGCAACTGCTATACCCTTTCGACCCAAGGCTCCACCAAAAGCTCCGTTTATGAAGACAAGCTACCCTATCCCAGGGACTACTCAACACCTTGAACAAATAATAGAGGCAAACGAAGCTATTGATGATTTTGGTACCTTTTCAACAAACACAGTGGAATCTAGGAATATTAAAATTTTTGGTGGTGATGGTTATGATGCGGCAGTTCATGTTGAAAAAGCAATTTTGGTATGGTCTATCCTATTATTATAAATGCGTATTCCTGCACCTTACACCACTTACTTTTTTCATAGAAAGTTCGGCCCTGTTATAAAGGCACTCATCGTGTGGTAAATATCTATCCTGATACTTGGGTACGCTGCTCGAACATCCGGGACGCAATCAAAACTTATGAAACAATCCGTCAAGAAAACCCTGAACTACCAACTCAGTATATTTCTTATAACGATTGGATCAAAGTATGCATACTTATTTCAGTCTAATTTTATCTGTCTACTCACATACCTAGATTATATCACCTGCTACCAAAGCGGTTCGATCTGAACATGAAGGCCAGGTTGTAGTCAGAGCTAACTATCCCCTCGGAGTCGACCGTAAGCATATCGAGCGAGAAGTCCGAAATTTATTGGAAGAAGATGGTCGAAAGCTATATGCTTCCCAAAAGATGCTCGCATCAGCGGCTGGCGTCTTCCAACAAATCGTCGAATTTGAAGACTCTATAAACGCTCATGATGTTATTCTGAAACTCAACCATCATATTATTGCTGTACGTTTGGTCATTATGATTTGTTAAAATTCCAGTCTAAAATACTCATAGGGAAGCGCAATTGTTAACATCAATCTTCACCAGCCAGATTTATCATATCGACAAATCTGGAATCGAAATTATACAACTCCAGTTCGGCGTCAAGATAATGAAACTTCTAATTATGAAGACATCATGGATGACTTAAACTTCGGTCATATTTCATATCCACATCATTCTTCATCATTTGCTTCTGTTTACACCCCCCCTACATCTCATGCTACGAATAATACTGGCTATATGTTTCCACCTGGAAGCTTTCCAGTAATATCTCCTACAGCAGTATCTACCTCCAGTGGTTGCAGCTTACCAACGCCTTACGTGGGAATAAACAATGCTAACAACTTTATAACCCCGCATCGTCCTCATCCTTCCCCAAATCGCAGTATAACAGATTCAGCTCAGCTGACTCCTTTAACACCTCAATCTAATGATTATGGTTCGGTTAATAGATATAAATACGAACCTTTAATGAACCGATATAGTTCAGCACCACGTCGAAACAGCTTGAAAGTTCCTCACTATCTTTCCATGAAATCACGTCCAAATAATGGAACCCACAATATGGTGGACATTAATCGAATTCGAGAAGGTGCGGATGTTAGGACCACTGTAAATTAATATTGTGATTAAGTATTGATTGAAAATAGCTGATAAATTTCTAGATAATGCTACGAAATATCCCTAATAAGATTGACCAAAGCACTCTAAAATCAATCTTGGACGAAACTTCCCATGGAAAATATGATTTTGCATACCTTCGTATCGACTTTAGCAACGACTGTAATGTTGGATATGCTTTTGTAAATTTCCTTGATGTAAGTTCTTAATATTCCGTTAATTTTATATATCCTAACTTTTCTAGCCACTTCATATTATAGAGGTAAGTATTACTTAGCTAATAAAATTCAATACTTACTTCTAGAAAGTTTATCAATGCTCGTGCGAACCAAAAATGGTGAGTTATACTCAAATTATTCATAGAATTCTCACAAGCTGAACAAATATTTCAGGTACCGATTTAGGTCACAAAAAGTTGCAGAGGTGTCTTATGCTAGTATGATTGATTGATTACCTTTTCAATTTTCTTGATAAAAAAGACTTACATTGCATAGCTATTCAAGGCCGGGATTGCTTAATTCAGAAATTTAGAAATAGCTGTGTCATGCTCGAGTTACCCATCTTTCGACCCAAGGTATGTTATCTTCGTCAACTCATCTACTTTTTACTTACACAGAGAAGCTATTTTATACTTTTCAAGATCCTCTTGGAAGGGTCGGTCAAGAGGAGCCTTTTCCAGCTTCAGATAATCCTTCGAAATTAAGGAGATCCTGTGAAAATGCTGAGCATGTCGGTGAGCTTTGTTACCCTCAAATTTTGACTTTTCCCTAAAATCACCAAGGATTGTTTGCTCCAAATGCTGGCGCCCAAATGCGAGACGAGCAGCGTCGACGCCGCTCCCAATATGATCGAGGAACAAGCTTGGCAGAACGGGATGCTTTCGATGTCTATTTAGCTGACCCGTGGGCATTTGATGTTTTTGAAACTCATTATGAAAGCCCCTCCTGCAAGTACGCTCTTTAATTTAAACTTATAGCCAGCTAACATCCAAAAAGTTTAGGAAAATTCTAAAAAGTTTGGTCATAAATCTTTATTATATTATCGTTCTAGTGGAATGAATATATGGTCATCCAGAGACTTTTTCAATTTTCCACAGGTCCTATAATCTGACTGGGCCGGTTAAATTAATCATCTGGAAAGACCTTTATTTGAGCGATAGATATTTCTTCTTTTTTTCTATTGTTTCCTATCTTGATTTTGAATTTTGCTTCTTCGTGTACCTTTGATTAAAATCTTTTGCACAGTACTAGTATTCCAAGGATAAAAACTTGCTTGATGAACCTAGTTATCTTAACAATTAAAAGAGTGGAGATGAATAGATGGCACTCTCCTGAAACTTTACAAACTTTAATGGGCAGATACTTTATAACAAAACCACATACAGTGAATATTCCCTGCGGTCATTATCGCTTTTAAACAAGTATAGCAGCGATTACTTTTCAGAACCTTATCGTAGCTATGCCGAGATGAATTGAGGGCGTTGTGGCTACGAAAGGTGGTAACACTAGGTATTAAAATAGGGTGCAAAACGGCTGTCCACGTGCTTAGTCTTCTTAATCTAGCTACTATAATTTCTGCAGATATCGTCACAATTCGATTTTGTAAATATAATAAGAAGATATCAATTTATACTTATGTCAATTTATGAGAAATTTTATTGTGTTTCGCGGTCGCTGCAATCCTTAAATTGAGAACTAGATCCGGGTATCTGAGTGCGATGGCCCCCAATCATTCGTTGAGTTTCTGGTACAAAAACATGATTCAGCCTGTGAATCGCGATACTGACGTAAGTACATCTGTATTAAGATTGAATATTTTGCCATTCTGGAGAGAGACCTAGAAATCACTTTAATTGTGGGTTGTTGTATCTGAAAATTAACAGCAGTCGGGTAGAGTCGCCTGAGGCACTGATAGTCTCGATGATTGATGGCTATTCTCGCGATTCAAGAGACATAATATGTGAAGGTCTCTTCCTATAGCTAAAAGGAATCTATAAATTAATAAAAACTCCCAAGGGGCGATGCCACATTCATTCATATTCTAGACATTTCCCTGCTCTGCGTTATTCTAACCTTGAAGCCCACAAAATCGTAAACAAAACTTAGAAAGAGTACCTGGATGATTTCTACATGTATTGACTTTTTTTTCTCTCCGAGGTGCATAGCCAGAATTTCTTCGAAGGATTTAAACAGCCATTTCTCTCACACGGGTGTAAGACAGGAGAAGCTCTTCTAAATCGGTGGAAAGATGACACAACCAGTATTTTGGGGTCGCGATTTAAACATCCCCCTCCTTTTAAATCAAGTTTCACCGCTTTACAATGCTGAATCTGTCGAGCGGTGAACATTATTTCTACAACGAATATTTCACAGATGTATGGTTGTAGAATTCTATAAGGTACACAAGCCATGGAGAGGCAAGTGTTATTAAGTTGGAGTCAAAAATTGTGTCTTTTTTCCTTCAACGGAAAGCTTTCTATATACATGTACATCCAAAAGACACGTGATCACGTGATAACACTTGAGACCCCAACTCAGTGGTAGTGTGTATACTTGCCGGCAGATCTTCTACTGGTAACTCACACTACAACGGATAATCACGTCGTAGCAAGTCAATTCAGTATATAAGATCTA
>JAATOF010008122.1:0-14167 GCA_013170925.1 Podosphaera leucotricha
AAGATATGAACATACACAGACACTGAAATACCAATTTATCCTTAACGTATCTTGTCCACTTACACACTTATACACTTTACCTAAATTTATTCCCATTATTCCCAGTGTAATTGACAACATGATACTTTAAGCATATACTTGTAGTATATTCCCAGCACACCCACTACCAAGAACTCTGGAATGTTCGTCGCAAGTAAAATGTTTGTCGTGATATGATATTTAATTTTGGTTGAGACTGGATTTGTATTAAGAATTAGACGTAGATGAACTCTGAACCAGATCATTGTGGTTAATGTCTTCAGATGAAGATAATTACATTAAACTATTAAAGTTAAGCAGTGTTTTAGATCGCACGGATAGAACAATTTGAATTGCGAGTTTTGGGGCAAATAGTTGGGCTTGAGATACCCAGGTCGGTCAATCGGAGAAGCGAAGAAAAAGGGCAGGGATAGGGGTAGGGAAACAGAGGAACACACGAATTCATAGCCGAATAAACACCTTATTTTCTCAAATATGTCAGTTCATCTGAAAATTGCAAAAATTCAACCGGACCGCATTATCCAAGTTACATTGCTATTTCTTCATATAGTACCATACATTTACTAGGTAAAGAAAGATTGGGCCCAACACACAAGCACGACGCCTATCCCAGACAGACTTGAGAGCGGGACATATCTTCTCGCATACTTGATTACACGCTCAATGTGTATTGCCCCATGTATTAAACAGGGGGCTGATACATCAGCCGCTGTTAGCTGCCACTTTTCGTGCCGTGCTCAGCCCCATTACGTGTCTCGTCAACTGAAAAAACATGATCATCAGACTTCCTCGAAGAAGGACCCACTGGTTCAAACGAACGTCTTGATACGAGATTCTCTTGAGCCCAAAATATGTCGTTGTCCATAATAAACTGGATAAGCAAGCGAATGCGCATGAAGTGACATGTCCAAACAGAAGCAACTCCAGGCATTAAGATAGCATAGGTTGGACTGCTCAGAATTTCAACCCAATCGTTTGATATTGAAGATACAGATCATCATCTCGTTGGGAACTCATCAATCCTAGACAATGAGAATGTGACGGCTGGTCAGTCGAAAAAAGTACCTGTGGAACTAGTAGGCCGCAGCTTCTTAGATAGTCACTTATCACAAATTGATTCCAATAGAGACAAAAGAGTCTATGTTTAATTATCAAAGTTGGAGTAATTAACAACTTTACAATTACGATTAGCTGACTCTCATCGCTCAAGTTATTGTGATAAACAACTGTATTTATCCAATTCTATCAAACTGTGGCCTACTACTGCCTACGCTTGTTGTCGTAGGTATTCTCTTGGATATCATGATGAGTCATCAATATTCATGGTGTACTTACAAGCAAGACTAAGTAGAAATCATGCAAAGAACTTGAGCTGGGTCCACGTTTCAATTCGTGTTGGTAACAATTGGAAGGCTAATCTGAATAAAATTTCATGCAGTAGCTAAGAAGACCATAGAGTGCATCGACCTCGAATAGAGTCTTTCTCGAATAAAACGCCGATATTTTGGATGTGAACACCAAGGTAGGTTGTAGCGGTAATGATAATTTAAGAAAAATTCTCCCAAACTAAGGAATAAAGTATAAAAATTCAAGGGTTAGGTACGACAGGTTCTAATTACCTGCAACAAGACTTACAACATGGGCATGATTCATTGATACCACTGAGTTCATTGGATGCAACGTGAAGGGAGATGACAGCACAAAAATAATAATAAAAAACCTCAGGACAAAGACTGGCCTATTTCTTGGTAATGCTTTAAAAATTTATATGGCTATAATATTAGCCTTAATCGACAATAGATGTTTCTGTTCTGGTGTTACTGATAATACTCCTGGAACTAAACCCTGGCTGCCAAATATTGAACATGCCTGTTGTGGAACATATCACTTTTCTATTATTAAATCTGGATGCATTCGTAACCCCGTTACTTTGGTTATACGTTGTACCTAGTAGCATCCACCAGATAATTAGAGGATCAAGAGAGAGTAATACACACGAAGGAGCAGTGGCTGAATCTTAGAAAAATGGGTGGATCAGGTGAGTATATAGTGGTAAAGGATGGCTGGCTTCAAACAGAATATTAGCTTCCACACCATGGTTAAAAAAAATTCTATTCCTGAAGCATCACTTGACTTGACGATATTAACAAAGGTTAATTGCCGAAGATGGGTTGAACGATGAGGTAGAAGAGGTAAAAGATTTAATTTTACGCACAGAGCTAATGATCGACACATCGAAACTTCTTAACCAACTTCATGGTCATGTCGAAGTCGCTCTGAAAGATTGATTGAGATCCTTCTTCTCCACATCCTAGCTAGTTTTGATTTCTAAGGGAACTTTATATGCGGGATAGGAGGAAGAAACTTCACACGAATTCGGCTCGGCGGGAGGGTCTAGGCTTAAGTTACACTTTTCTCCCTGCAGCAACGTAACACGTATAGTAAAACATCAATAGCATGTCTCGACAACCAGAAATTCTTCTTGCCTTTTTCTTCTTGGACAGAGCAGGTACTTACCATTGAACCTCGAATGGCATCTACAAGTGTGATCCAGGGATGAGTTATTTAAGATGCTACATTAAAACTATGATAGTCTAGGTTCTACCCAACCACCGTCATTCATGCCATATGTTGCCCAAAGTCCGCATACATTTGAATGGATCAATTAGAGGCGTTCCAGCATGACCTTAATTTGCGCCGAGGCTATGTTGAGGCTGTGCTCAAATTTCATCCCAAGTCACATGCAGACTGGCCCGAACGATCATCCCAAGAATTAAGAATGATAAGTTGACTTCGAAATATACTACCCGGATGTTTCCGCAGCCTGAGCGATAGTATAGCTACGGATACATGGTAAGTATTCGAGTCGGATAGTGCCGTGGTGCATCGTTCAGGCTATTTTCTCTATTAGAGCCTGGATACCCTGGGCATGTCTCACTTCTGCCAGGAGTTCGCTCACGGCTTCAAATCCTGTAAAGCCCTTAAGCCACACTAAGATCGATATACACGATTGGCCGAGGTGGGGGTAGATTTTACTGTCAAGAGATAGGTCGACTGGTACTTCCGAGTACAAACTGAATCGTCCTACAAAAATACTCAGTGTGATTTGGGTAAAAAAGATAGCGGTACGTGTGTCTATGGTCACACTTGAAGTGGACATGGTAGGACGATTATGGTAAAACTAAATTCAATGATCAAGACTAAGCCTAATCTAGTGTCTGATCGTCGATATTTGCGTCCCAAAACATCAAAATTGGAAACACATATCCTGAGCGTAGGATAGACAGGTGGTATGGTAGCGTAGCAGCTAATTGTTACCGCAGTATACTCCCGCGGTCTCCAGCTTACATTCTTTCTTAAGGCCACACTATCCATAGTTGGCAGTGATTGGCGCCAGCCCAAGGCAATTATCCCTGTAAAATTCAAATAATATCAGGGACCATTTTTCACAAACGATAATTCGAGCTTGACCAATCATCTGCAACGAAGTGACTAGTAGAGATGGATTTATACCAATCATAACTTTTTAAATCAGCTCTCAAATAGACCTACACCCGAACGGGCTGCTACTATTACATATTTCCAAGCCGATATGCGATACTCCAAAATACAGGAAAAATTGAAAACGAGAGACAGATGTAAAATGCTTGGTGCACTAATAGTTCTTGTTTGTAAATCTTTGAGAGTCTTATAGATTTAAAAAACTCTGAGTGGCGTTTGGTTTTGAGAACTGATTTAAAAGGTTTTAATTGGTATATCACTTCGTTGCAGATGATTGGTCAAGCTCGAATTATCGTTTGTGAATTTTACAGGGATAATTTCCTTGGGCCGGCTTAATTATTGTAAATTTACTGAATCTTCAATTTCCAAGATATGCGCCAATCACTGCCAATTATAGATAAATACATTATATCAAAAGTCAAATTTCATAACACTGAAATATATGGCTTAGAGTATGGGCAGTTGTAAACATAATGTAATGCTAATCATTTCTAATTAAGTATAATCATAGTATTACAAGTTATAAGTATATGGAAGCACTATTTTGTGGTGTTGAGTCTCCGAACACAATGCTTTGCATCAGCCCTCAGGGCATTGGGTGCCTACTATATTCCCGGCAGCCGCAGTATGCATTTTGGACCATACTCATGGGAAGAAAAGACTTTGCAAATAATTATGTGCCTTTGACGATGATACATGAAGTAATTAATGCGTCATCTCCACTCAAGCCTCGACTGAAACAGTATACATGTACATGTAAACACGGTGGCCGAGATCTATTAGTGCCTGGTTCAGGACGCAAAGCGCGAAGATTTCTCACGGACAAGATTTGATTATACAGCTATGCCTATCGCACTTGAACGAACCACTTGATGAGCAATCTTTCTCACTTGATGGATTTGCCCGTCAATAAATAAGGTATACTTCTCAGTCATTTGGAGGCCTATAGAAGTAATGAACCAAAGGTAATCTTGCTCTTTGCCCGGTTATGTATTAAAGCTAGATGGTACTGGTTTCACTCCATAGATACTATCGAATCTATCCCAGACCCCGAGATCTTAACGCCATAGCTTTGTATTCTAAAATTTATGGTAGAGTTGAGGTTTTCGTGTACTGGTTAGGGCTGCATCCTGCATGGTAATTGTTAGCTACCCCCTCAAAATTTAACATCAAATTGATGTTATGGTATCTTTGAAGAGCTATTTCACACATGCACCAAATCGAAAGATGAAACTAAGTTGTTGTGTAGAAACTGAGGCGTGGAGGTTGATAAAAACTAGTCAAAAAACTTGGGTAAAGTTTCCATATTCATGAACTTGGCTTCTAACTCCATGCCGATTGATTAGCCCTCATACCTAGAAGATATATCTAAAGTCAATGCGTAAAGTAATTCGTGTTTTGGAAAGTCAATTGAAAGGAGCGACAGAGACGCTCGAGTGTCTTGATAATACAGGAAGGGTAAAGCGTTAACTTTTCAAGGAACTGATACAAATTAGCTTCGGACGTATTTCTTGGTACATGTAGCAGCTTACCCCTGGTGGTGGAATGTCACTAAAATTCCACACTAGAAACATCATGAACTCAGTAATATAGATTTATGTACATGTATATTTTCTCCTAAGCAAAACTCTCAGATTTTGTTAAGGTTACATGCCGCATGCCGTGGTGAGGTCGCTTGAATTTAAATAATCTATTGAGAGAGATACATATACCCTGTACTAGAATAGAAGAATTTACTACAATTCTGAGCATCCAGAACGTCTCTCTCAATCAAGTTGATAATTAATTACTTCAAAATAACGCGTATTATCAATTTACCCCGGAGACAATATCGGACATTATATGGTCTGCATAAAATGCACATACATGTCATGTATTCATTTAAAAAAATATCCGGCCAGTGAATTGTGAAATACATGATTTTTGATAGGGCCTGAAATATCTGGCGTGGAGCTTACATTCGCATTAAGCCTATTGAGGGATAATTTAATAAATATATGTATTACAGGGTCATGATAGATAAGTGAATCGAAGACAGATTTAAATTAAATACTGTATACTATCTGCAACTAGTATTACTACAGGAATAAACAGAACTTATCTCTAGCCTCTATTTATTATGACTTGTATCTGCCTCATATAGAAATTAGAGGAAGCGCTAATGTGATTAATGAAAGAGTCTAACCTCAGTCAGGGAATCCGGATAGTTCAGCGATCTAAAGCTTAGCTATCAGTTATCGTGAACTCTCCGGGGCTCACCGCTTCTCGGAAACGATATAAGCCCAACACGGATTCTGACCAATTGATGACCGTAATGGCAATATTTTATCCTCAAGGGGCTTAATAGTGTAAACGGCCAGCCAACTTAAGCAAGCTGTTAATTCGTGACGTATAAGGTGTTCTTTCGTCTAACCATAGAGTCCGAGTTCTGTTTTAATTTGTAATTGAGCAACAAGAAACACAACCTTTCTTCACTACGAACCTCAATCCTCCCCAACCAAATCTTCTTCTAATAAATGCCGAACACTGAACTCATATCTCTGCTCCCAAACTGAACTACTTCTTATTAGGCGTGCCGCACTTTTGGATTCGTTGAAAAGAGGAGCAAATGATTTAGGCTCCATAATTATTTGCCATTTTCAGGCTGTGCCTGCGGGAAGAATAACGGGGGCTCCTTGTCAGCCTGCATATTCCCTTGTTTTCAAACAAACAAACAAATAAACAATCTTTGGCGTTTCTTGATTAAAACGTATTTGCCTAAAAACAGTATACATGCTTGATAATTGCCTGTTTAATAAAGGAAACGCTAGCTTTATAATTCTTTCTAAAAATTAAGACAAAATAGTTGTCCAGGATACTACGTCGTCGAGGTGTCCAACCTCATCATGGCCAGCCCAGAAAAATCTTTAAATTTATTAGGTGGACGAAGACAAAGAGCGTAAGTCTTGATAGCATCCCTGCACTATATCTGGCTAACCATTTCAAGTCCTACCATAACCATTGAGACTCCAACTTCAAACGAAGGCTCATCACCAATGCTAAACAGCAATGTTTCGGTGATTAAATCATTGGCAACACCACCTCGAGACAGCAAAATCAATTCAGAAAGTAATTCCGCTGGGAGTTTACCATCCAGCGAAGACGAACGTGCCAGCAACATTGTTAAGACACCTAGCTCAAGTTTAAGATTCTCCGGCTCTATCGGTAGCAAGGATCAAGTCGGCGCAACAAACCCGAATTTACTCCAGTCACCGGTTTCTACAGGAAGAGGAGAAAAATCAATGGATTTTCTTGTTGTTCCTACGTTAAAGTCGCGGCGAAATTCCGTTGAGTCTGATGACGGAAACCAAACTAGCACAAGTTACAGTGGTGAAACGTACGCAAACGCTCCAGCCGAACGAGAGGCTACTCCAAGCAAAGTAACGAAAAACTATGGATTGATGAACGACCCAGAAGCATTAAAACCCGATCCTGGAACAGAGGCCGACTTCTCAGTAGATCCTAGTCCCTTTTCAGTCACACAAGGACAGCTGAATAAACTCATCAACCCCAAAAGCCTAGCAGCATTTTATGCCCTTGGCGGGATTGAAGGCATAGAAAAAGGATTGAGGTCTGATCGAAAGGCTGGACTTCATGTGGAAGAGGCTACAATCGAGAAAATTTTATCAGCAGACTCTGGGGCAGTTGCTATAAGCCCATTGCCTGATTTATCTCTTTCCCCAAAATCACCGTTAGCTCAAGTGATAGGTAAAAATTCGAGACAAAATCTCACCCATCACCCTGGGGAGCTTTTTAGTGACCGGAAACGTGTGTTCAAAGATAATCGACTACCAGTTAAACACGGAAAAAGTATTCTTCAACTTATGTGGATCACATATAATGATAAAGTTTTAATACTGCTCTCTTTAGCTGCAATCGTCTCTCTCGGGGTTGGATTATATCAGACATTTGGAACAACACACGACGCTGAACACCCACCGATTGAGTGGGTTGAAGGGGTAGCTATCGTGGCTGCAATTTTAATCGTTGTTATTGTGGGATCCCTGAATGACTGGCAGAAGGAGCGTCAATTCGTTAAGCTCAATAGTAAGAAGCAAGACCGAACCGTCAATGTTATTCGTTCGGGTAGAACAAGAGAAATATCCGTTTTCGACGTATTAGTGGGTGATGTGATGCATCTTGAACCTGGCGACATGATCCCTGTGGATGGAATACTTGTCGACGGGCATAACATAAAGTGTGATGAATCTCAGACTACCGGAGAATCAGACCTCATTCGAAAGACTCCTGCTGATCAAGTTTACACAGCTATAATAAAAAATGAAAATTTGAAGAAGCTAGACCCCTTTATTTTGTCTGGATCTACCGTAATCGAAGGTATGGGAACTTTCCTAGTCACTTCCACGGGTGTCAATTCCAGCTATGGAAAAATAATGATGTCACTTCGAGAGGATCCAGAAGTCACACCACTTCAATCGAAGTTAAATACTTTGGCTGAGTATATAGCAAAACTTGGAGGGGGTGCAGGCCTGGCGCTATTTATCGTATTATTTATCGAATTTCTAGCCCGATTACCTAGGAACGGTGCCTCACCGACCGAAAAAGCCCAACAATTTTTACAAATTTTTATTGTCACTGTTACAGTCATTGTTGTAGCCGTGCCCGAAGGCTTGCCTCTTGCGGTAACACTGGCGTTGGCTTTCGCCACGACACGGATGTTGAAGGATAATAACCTTGTTCGACACCTAAAGGCATGTGAGGTTATGGGGAACGCATCTACCATCTGCTCTGATAAGACTGGAACACTTACACAAAATAAAATGCTTATCGTAGCTGGATCTGTGGGCCTAGATTTGCAATTTGTCAGTGGCCCCATCAAATCATCTAAAAATGGTGAAACTCAAAGCAAGAACGATATAGTCTCAGCACAAGAAGTCACATCAGTATTACACCCAAATGTTAAGGAATTACTGAAGCAATCCATTGTCTTTAACACGACAGCCTTTGAAGGTGAAGTTGACGGGAAAAATACCTTCATCGGATCAAAGACTGAAACCGCTATGCTTATTTTCGCAAGAGAATTCTTAGGTATAGGCCCTGTTGAAGAGGAACGGTCCAATGCCAATATAGCGCAGCTTTATCCATTTGACTCTGGACGCAAGTGTATGGGTGTAGTCGTGCATCTAGAAAATGGTAAATATCGACTGTACGTTAAAGGTGCGTCTGAAATTCTACTGGAAAACTGTTCTGCTGTTATTCAGGACCCCGCGAAAGATATTTTGGGCCACACTATCACCGAAGAAGAAAGACGCGCGATTCTCCTTCGAATCAATGAGTACGCATCTCATTCTTTGCGTACAATAGCTATTGTCTACCGAGATTTCGAGAATTGGCCGCCAAAAAAGTCCTTTACCTCAGAGAATCGAAATAAAGTTCACTTCACGGAAATCTTCAAGGATATGATTTTAATCGCAATTGTTGGAATTCAGGATCCTCTCCGTGATGGAGTGATTCATGCTGTGAAGCAATGTCAGAACGCCGGTGTCGTCGTCCGCATGGTAACTGGGGACAATATTAATACGGCCAAGGCTATTGCTTCAGAATGTGGAATCCTGACTGAAGATGGCATCGTAATGGAAGGCCCTTCTTTTCGTAAGCTGAATAAAGCTGATATGGACAAAGTAATTCCACGCCTGCAAGTTCTTGCCAGATCTAGTCCAGAGGATAAAAGAATTCTCGTTAGAAGCTTAAAGAACCTTGGTGAAACGGTAGCTGTGACTGGTGATGGTACTAATGATGCACCTGCGTTGAAGACTGCAGATGTTGGATTCTCCATGGGAATTTCTGGCACAGAGGTCGCAAAAGAAGCATCTGCCATCATTTTAATGGATGATAATTTTGCTTCTATCGTGAAGGCCATGATGTGGGGACGAGCAGTTAACGATGCCGTGAAGAAGTTCCTCCAGTTTCAAGTCACTGTCAATATCACTGCTGTGCTGTTAACATTTATTACTGCAGTCTCAAGTAGTGAAGAAAAATCTGTGCTTACTGCAGTTCAGTTGTTGTGGGTAAATCTTATCATGGATACCATGGCAGCTCTTGCACTAGCTACGGATCCTCCCACAGAAAGCATCCTCAACCGAAAAAGTGAACCCAAATCTGCGCCTCTTATATCGATTACCATGTGGAAAATGATAGTTGGAGAGTCTATTTATCAGCTGGCAGTCACCTTGGGCCTGTATTATGGGGCTGCTTCTGTATTCTCTTATGATTCACCTCGTCAAATCAGTCAAATACCTACACTTGTATTCAATACATTTGTGTGGATGCAAATTTTTAATCAATGGAAGTGAGTGCATAATTCCCCTCAAGTTTATATACACATTAACTAACCATATAATAGTAATCGCCGGCTTGATAATAAGTTAAATATTTTCGAAGGCGTGGGTCGGAATTATTTTTTTATCGTTATAAATGCGGTTATGATTGTCGGTCAAGTGATGATAATATTTGTCGGAGGTAAAGCGTTCAACGTCGTTCGTCTTGACGGTGCTCAATGGGCATATTCCCTCATACTCGGATTTATTTCTATCCCTATTGGTACTCTCATTCGTTTTATACCGGACGAGTTTATTTCACGCTTGATTCCCCAGATTGTAAAGTCTCGACCCTCCAAAGGACCTGAAGTTACAATTTCCGACGAGGAACAACAATTCCGATACCTGAATCCATTAGTGGAAGTCAAGGAAGAACTAAGCTTTTTGAGACGCGTAAAAGGAGGCAGGTTGAATAATCTTAAATTCGCCATCCAGGATAAGCGTGATCAATGGCTTCCACTTTCAGTTAGTTGTTCCCGATCGGGAAGTTGTTCTTCGCCGCAGACCCCAATCCCAGATACGCATGATGATAATTCTCTAACTCAAAAATCTCTTAATTCTCGTAAGCGAGGCCGATCAACTCGTTCTCGATCTAATTCTGCTCTTGGAGCTCCAACTGTAATGGCCGGCATCATTGCAGGATCTGTCGCGGGCTGGTCTCCCATTGACAGATTATCTAATGATAATGAATCTCTACGTTTTTCTCCATTGTTAGAAGCAGGAATCAAAGAAAATCCTGAAAATCAATCAGATACCAAGGCAGAAAATTCAGTAATTATCGATAACTCTTCTCTTACAGAGCACCCACTAGCTAAAGCTGCGGAAGGTTCTGCTTCATCAAGAATTTCTAATCCTAAAATTAACGAACATTCCGAAAAATAAATATTATTCCTTGCTCTATGCTTTATTTTTTTAAAGATGCATCTGTAGAAGCGTGGGTTTTCTAGTCTTTTAATGTACATATACCACACAGTTCCTGGTATACCTCTACAGTACCCTGGGCGTTTTGGCTACCTAATTTTAAATTCATCATTTTATCACAAGAGTATTTGTCCATACTTCTAGATTGATGATAAGCTGGGCCATATTTAACGGCTCTCAATAAAAATGATTCCATTCCACGCCAAGAGTAACGACCTCATAATAAACGTTGATCTTTGTCAGAGGATGATTTCATTCATGGTGAGTGTAGATTTTTGTCATTTGACATACGCCAAGGTACCTACTAAAAATCCAGACCTTTAATTTCGATATCGTATTCCTCACTCAATTAACTATGGATTCCCGCGGCCACGCTTACGAGGAAGCTATCGCAGATTTTTATTTTGATAACTTCCGTTACCAGCTCTTGAGCCTCCCGAAACCCCACCACCAGAGACACCTCTTAACTTTAACGAACCTTTATGTATTCTATATTTCTACGACCAAACTAATTCTGATAATTTTAGGCTTTTAATATTCTCTAGATTTATCAATTTTATTTACAAATTCGCCTGCCTCAATTTGAGCCTCCCTGATGGTCTCAACGTTTGCAAACTGAATTAGAGCTCATCTGGACCTTCCTCCGTTTCCTAGTCCTACCAGCCTCAGAACCTGTGTGAAAGGGCTGACACCAAAACCAATATGACAAATGATGGTGGCCGAATATACTGTCTATTTTCTCTGTGGTATGTAAAAGTGTTCATGAGGGCGTTATTAAATTCATGTTCTCTCTTACCTATTAACTATCCCTGATTCCCTGAAAGTGGGTTGACCCCTACTTAGAAGCAAGGGCTCTATCTTTGGATTGAGAGCCGTCGCGAATATTTACATGTAATTAAGATCACCAACACATACCCCTGTAATGAAAGGTAAGGCGCAGCCCGTGACAACCTGTCCTTCTAGTGTCTCAATTTTTTGTTGAGTACTTTGACTATGGCTAACTGCTTAATCTTATTTGACTACGGAGCTTAATTCTTTCTTCATCTTGGGGTTGAATGAAGCACTTCTGACGCCTCAAACGCCAATCTATCGTTAGATTCGTCGTTAGAGAGTTTTTCCAAAGTCTTCCCAGTTATAACTACGAGTTGGCGTGCTTTTAAGCAGAAAAGTGCTACTGTGTAGAGGTAACAGTCCATATCCAGGCAATGGATTGTCCGAGTATTCCTTAGCTATTTCTGGTTAGTAGCGTTACAAGCGGTCGAGCTATGGGTAACTTTCCGATCGTGTAAAATAACAAACCATTATTCTACCTGCCAATATTACCAAGATCGTTGTAAAGCTAAGGTACTTACCCTACTATAGTGTATACTGATCCGATATACTGAATGGTTTGGACATGCTTAACAGGTCACTAACCCGTCCAGTTCCACCACGTAAAGATGATAATTTTGCTTGTGAAATGTGCTCAACGCCTCTCTTACTGCAATAGTTTCCTCTCCCTAAAGCCGTCCATATCAGTATCTCATTCGCCAAGTAATCCAAGCCCTTTTATATGCCACTTTCAGAGCCCAGAGTGACGGTCCCCAGGGGTAATGGTCAACATACCAGTGGAGTAGGATACAACAATTAAGGTCACATTGGTACTAGTTAAAATTCTGTTCTCTACAGATAAATATAAACTACATTAAGGCATATGGTTGCCCAAGCGCCAATTGCTGAGCCGTGACAGGAAGCACAGATATGCGTATATTCTGTTACCTCATAATGTCAGATCTTTTTGCTATACTTAGCTATGCTTAGTATGGTGGAAATATAGTCAAAAGATAATTGGTGCGAAAGTGATAATTGATATGGAAAATTCAGTAGAAGGAAGTTTTTTTGATTATGTCTTTTTCTTGTATCTTTTCCTATGTCCCTGTAGTCCTTGTATAGTCCTTGTATAGTCCTTTAAGTAGATATCCTTTATACATACCTGAGTTATCTCTATCATATTTAATTCCTTTCGGTGTTCAC
Organism: Podosphaera leucotricha; assembly: GCA_013170925.1. Lineage (NCBI taxonomy): Eukaryota > Fungi > Ascomycota > Leotiomycetes > Helotiales > Erysiphaceae > Podosphaera > Podosphaera leucotricha. The sequence goes on from JAATOF010008122.1 coordinate 12,852, forward strand.
CTCTATGACATTCTGTTAAAAGATGAAATATACTTGGTTAAATTAAGTACAATTCACTAAAGAATTACATACATATCTCATTCAGTATATATGTTGTGAGTCATAAGTGATCCAGCCACGATGATACAACCTGACTGATCTGGCGTTGCACGTTCCTTGTGTTTGCAATTAAGCGAGTGATCCGCCTACCTGCCTTTTTATTAATCAATATCAGATGTATCACGTGACTGTCATTTTCCATACGCAACACATTATATGATATCGATCATATACCTTCGGGAGGAGTTTAGGCCGGGAATAGCCCGTGAGCCTGCTTGCCCTAAATGGTTTATAATAATTTGAGCATTTCCAGATGGGGACATGCACTCTACGATAGATCTACGAGCACACCATCCAGGCTGTTTCTTCCGTATAGAATTACTCGCAGATAATTCAAGTACGACGCCATTCGATCTTTTACCTCCTACGTTACCCGTCTCATTTCTATTGTATCGATTACAAGGCTTGATGGACATGATCTCAGGTATGGCCGGATGTTCTAACCATTGCTTGATAAAAGAAGCTGAAGTCCATTCGAATTGCAGTGGCCGATGGGGAAGAGAGGTCGTTCGATGAGATGATAAAGAGAACTTAGAACGAGTTCAAGTGATCACAAACAAAAGACTCGGGAGAGTCATAAAATCTAAGTTGAAGTATGATACAAATTGAAGAACTACCAGCTGCCTGCTGCTTATGAGCTACAGGATGATTACAAGTGCCGTACTCCCTCCCACGAGTCACCTAAAAGTTCCAAAATACCATAGCCTGCTCTTTTTCTTTAGCGCTTTATTTCTATCTATAGTGTAACAGAGCCTAAAGTTTAGCTGGAATAGAAAACGATATATTGAACTATCTAAAGAAGAAAGGAAATGGTTGTACCAAAGAGAGCTACTTAAACTCCTCCACCTTCCTGATTTCGCCCTCCCCATCAACCTTATGTGAATAGTACTCGAGTGTTTGCAAGACACAGTCAGTTAATGAATCACAAGTGGCTCGTAGCTTCAACTATGGTAATTCCGTAGTAAAGCTCTTGAGTCCTGAATTTGTGAATATCCCCCTAACTCCCTGCTCCAAATCTATATTATATTATATGCGTAGCTTACCAATCACAAGCTAACCGCATTTAGTAGTCTATATTACATAACATAGCCCGTAGCCTGCTACGTTTAGGATCCACACTTAGACCATCATCTCAATCTAATCCGGGAAGTTGACTGTCTTCTATTAATACACACGTTACGTCATTCGCTTCATTGAAACTCCGCTCAGGAACCCAC
>JAATOF010008128.1:0-10614 GCA_013170925.1 Podosphaera leucotricha
TCATGTGGGTGACTTTTCCTCCTTGACCAAGTGATGCGTGTTTCTGTTGGCTCTGAAGATAAACTCCAGGTTCGTAGGGGACACCACGTACAGGTAGAAACGCCGTCTTCGTCCCCCTACCAACGCCATTAATCCAGTGATAGTTTTCAGAAATTCTGGCTTTCATCATTCTCTGTTTTCTTTTGTGTTCTGATTGCTCCATTGCGGCAGCACCACGAAAAAGACTGAGATGTAGTAAAATATATCACTTGTTATTTGCCGGGCGTCGATAGACGGTGCGCAGCGAGGGAGAGGTCATCACACTGGATGAAACATTTGAATCAGGAGTTCCTAGAGAAAAGAGCCATTTACATTCAACGTTCTACATGCCCTCAGTGTTTTTGATCACACGATGAATGTCACGAGCCATTGGGGCATCGTGGAGTCGATTAATCAGCAAATCCGTGTTATTATATGGCCCAAGCTTCGTTGTGTACTTTGCAACAAAGCGGAATCGGACCAGGGGGTTGCTGGGATGACAAAGACCGAGTTACCTACCGCACTCTCGTGGGACGCTTTTCCCAGATTGTCAGCCAGTGCAAGACTCTACGAGATGAAGACTACGCCGGTAGCGCCGGTAACCTAACAACACGCGACCTTCACCACATCGCACGGCGAGTGCGTCGAATCACAGAATCGTACCGCGGCCGGCGCCTGCACTATACCCCGCGCGCGCCGGAAGATTTACGAACGAGACTTTCGCCCCTCGCCCCTCGCAACACCGGAGCGATGCCACCTGTCCCAAGCGTGCCCCAACGCATCGCTGACGAGCCATATTCCGGTGCGACGCTGGTCGTCGGCGGCCAGCCACATATCCCGCACATCCGACAGGCCGACGCGACTAGTTTCTACATCCCCACCACCTATAGTGAGATTGATGATGGCCCCTCGCCCGGCACGGTCGCAGGCATCGTGCTTGGATCGGTTGGCGGCATTCTCTTGCTCTTTTGGCTTCTCTACATGTATATCTACCTAAGTCCCGAATTCGCGCACCCCGCACCCTCCTCTGCCTTCTCGGTCGGGCGCGACCGCCCCCGCAGCAAGCGCCCCAGCCACACCTACAGTCGTTCGCGCGTCGCGAGCGAGAAATCCCGCGTGCGCCGTCCAACCCCGACGGCCAAAAGCACCAGATCAGCCTCAATGCCGGTACCTAGATACTCGCAGACCCCGCCAGCGCGACACCCACGCTCAGCGACGAATAGTATTCGGACCACGCCGAAGCAGCAAGATACGGGAAGAAGGTCGTACCCGCCACCGCCACCACAGCTCCAACATTCACCGAGTTTTAGCTCGACACGCAGTGATGAAGTAGTAGTAGTAGAAGAATATAGTCCTCCCCAGCGAAAAAGGAGCTCCCGTCGAGTCAGTCGAGAAAGTAGGAGGGACGAGAGAAGGTAGCTGTTACGATAAACACGCATTTTAATATTATTTGAACAAACAAATGGTATCCAAGGCTGAGAAGTTTTGACCAGGGATCGAATAGGATAGATTTCCTTGGCTGAGTTGGGTTGGGTTGGATTTAGTCGGGTATTTTTTACGGAGTGTTTGGCTGGGCTGGATTGGATGGGCATATTTGTAATCGAATGATACCACACATGGTAATTTGGAGGTCACTTAAATTTGATCATGGGGAAAAATATTGGTTGGCGCGAACCTTTCTCCAGACTCTCAATTTGTGGAAAGGATTAATTCATGTCATGTTGTGAGAGGAATCCACAACTCTTTTCTAGGTAATAATTAATAATTTGACGTGATTATCTAGCAAACTTGTACTTCCAAACTTCAATCGAGATCGAGATCAAATTTACATTCTATGAGAATACACTGTGAAGTCGGGGATTCTTGGTTCTCACTCTAACATTAATCTTGTGGTGGTGTAACCGGATAGTGGCATCCTGTTTCTCGTGGTCTATTTCTGATCGACTGCGAACCTGATTAATCCTCGGATCGGCTTGAGTGGTTCCAAGTATGATAATACTGATACTTATGTGATATTATGCAACGGTGTAAATTTAACTTTACCATAGGTAGATATCAGCATAATTCGCTACATTGCCTGTTAATTAATCTTTAGTTGCGTCCTGTTGGGATTTGTCGCCTAGATTGCGTCCTCAGCTGAGAAGAAGGTATAGAACAAACAGCTTTAGCGCACAAGAAATTTGTACTTCATTTTCAGATGGCCGAGAAACATGAACCATGCTCAAGCTGATGCTGAGCTTGTGCCATGGGCAGAAAGGTGTTTATTCTTCTGGAGACAGAAAACAGTACCATTTTTAACTTTATGGCAGTATTAAATAATTACATAAATTTTGCCCCGAGAACATCATTATCGGATGGAAGTCCTCAAGAGATGCCAGTGCCAACTTACGGAGAGCTATGATCATTTGAGCTGATCGGCGTCCTATTAAGGAGGATAATCATAGAACAATATTTTTGAGCAGAGATTCTCGTATATTGCGCATCTCTTTAATCTTCTTCTCGTTCGTCCAGTTGACGCCTTTACCCAGCCCTGTCCGAAAAAAAAGCTCGTCTGCGGCTGCACTTCGAATTTTCGGATATCGATGAATTAAAATCTGGGTGAGGCTGCGAATCGCCCTTGGTGCTATAGTCGAATTTGCCTTTGAGTCTTCAAGCACGAAAAGCGCCCCAAAAAGCTTAATACCTGCTTGAAGTCTTCTAAAGTTCTTACAACTATGCAGGGACTTGTCTACAACGTCAAGTATAGCAGTAGAATAATGTAGTACTGACTGGTGGAGAATCCCCACACTTATAAGGAATGCAAGGATTTCCAGCCCCGGGATAACAAAGCGTTCTACGCTGGAATCAATAGTGTCTAGAAGAGCCCTCAAAATAAATGATGGGATGTCGCCAGGAGATGAGGAGCAGATAGAACTGTCTGACAAAGTCAGTTCCTCTTTTAACTGACAAAATTCCACCAGTGCAGCGCGACTTGCATGAATAACATCCTCAGATCCACTATCAGCCGAGGTAGCAAATGTGGCAATGAAGCTATTAAAAGAATTTTGATATTCAGAGGGGGTAAATAATATGCAGTGAATATCAAGCAGACAATAAAAATAAGATTTCGATGAAGTTGAAAAATGGGCAAGCTGGCTAAGAGTTTGCAAATCCGTTGCTAAGGTTGAGAGAGGGATGGTTAGCAGTGCTATTTTTGCCTCATTCCGAACACGATCGAGCTTTTCAGATGCAAGTCGGAGGAGTTGAGGTACGAGAGCTTCTAGAATTTTCTTCGTAGTATCATCGTGAGTAATTTCAAGCGAGAATTTATTTTTCCACATGGAAACGGAAGCTTTTATAGATGCAATTCGTAAAAGAGATCCTACATCACCCTGCGATGTAGTTGTATGATCATTCATTCCAGCTTGAAGCAAGTCAATATAATCTAGAGGACATTCTCGAATTGCAGAACTCATCGCAAGGCAATGCATGATAATTATTCTTATCTCAAGGTCATCAATTGAATACCATCTCGAGTGGACAGCTAAAGTAAATGATTCATTACCACTATTCCAAGATTGAAAGTAGCGATGATACAGCCCTATAGGAATTTTGAAGATCGTGTGAATGTATGCCCTGCCTCGATCTCTCATTCCTGACAAATTGTTTCCGAAGGCAATTCTTTCCCATTCGTGAAACCATTCATGCCTAGGTCCACAGAGAAAAATATAATTTGCAGCTGCAGTTGATATTGTGTCAACTGATTCTTCGACAGCATCCTTTAGAAATCGGTCTAGGAGATCTTTGATAGTCTCCATAAGAAAATCAGGAGGGGTATTTTTCATGCAATATGCACTCTCGATTGCATGGTACTGCTCTAAGGCTAGACATGATGGACTGTTTGAGAAACAAAAGAGGGGATCAAGAGTGGAAAGAAGCTCCTGCTGAAAATTGCTTTCTGTTCGACATGAATCTGATTTCGGTGTTGGTGTTATACTCATCAATTCTGTTCTTTTTTGTTCGAATTCTTGAATTATACAGTTGACTATGACTAATGGAAATGCAGCACTAATCAAATCACAAACTGCTTCTGCTATATTTTGTTGCGCTCTATATATCTTGTATGATAAGTGAATTTCTTTGATTATCGATATAACATTTCGGAGAAGTATTCTTAAGAGGATGAAAAAGGACGACTCTTTTTGTGAAACTTCTAGATATGGCGATCCTTTCTTGTACAAGTCAGAGAACAATAAAGGGGCTAGTTCTCTGGGACTCAATGGAATTTTGGCAAATTCAATTTCAAGTTTCTTTTTATCTAACTCATTTTGGAGCTGATTGACTACGGCAGTAAATGAAAGTATAAGACCATGTCGTTCGTCAGATTCCCTTGGTTTAAGAAGAAGAATTTCAGATACTAACAGGTTTGTCACACGACTAATTTCAGTGAAAAATAAGGGATCCAAAGCTCTATCTCGCCTAGCCCAAGTCAATCGCCCTACTGTAACCGCAGCAACTCGTCTAGTAGATTTTTCAATATTCTTAGCTCCTCGCCATCCAAGAATGTTTTCTAGAATTGCTGCATGGTATGAGTCAGAAAAATCTGATGCGTTTAAGGCAATAATTCCGACGGCTCTATCCCTCCGTGCAATAGCATGGTAGTCAACAAGTTGTACAAGTTCAATTCCTTTTTCTATAGTATTCGGATGCCTACCAACTAATTCTTGGAGGGCAGCAGCTGAACCTCTGCGAATATTACCCGCCGGGTCTAATGTTGCAGAAACAACTAGGTCTAATGCTAATATCTGTAACGTTGAGCTTGGGACATATGTAAAACAGGAGTTCTCAATATCCTGCTTGATCAGGACTTTTTGTAACTCGGATGTTTTGTACTTCCTTGCAAGTGCCCATATGCCGAAGCAAGCTGCATCACGCACATTGGTACCAATAGAAGACCCAGCTGTCGACCTCTGCTCAAATGAAAGGCCCAGACGCAAAGCTTCTATTATAGGGGCGAGATTCTGGCTAGGAATCGCATGTCGATAAATAAGTTGTGACAAAGTCATAATACAACCGTGCCATTCTGATAAATTAACTCGTGAGAGGTCTTTTCTCAGCATATTTTTGGTTGCAGCTGATGAATAGCCTATGCATGGAGAAGTAACGCTTCCTTCGACAAATTTGCTGCCGGGCTCAATAAATGAGCTGGGAAGCTTTGAATTGTTAATTTTCCCCTGATTTTCATCCAGTGTGACCCAAATAACATTTTTATCAAAGGCAGAAAGTATATTGTCGACAACTTCATTAGCCATCTCAGGGTGAAGCTTTAGAGTGATGATACTTAAGGCTTTACTGGCGGCAAGTCTCACTGGCGTAGCAGAATCTGCAACAGCTTCCAACAAGTGACTAATTGAGCCTTCAACAAGCTCAAAATTAGAGATATCACTACAATTTTGCAAAGCGATGATGGAAACGCTCCGGATAATTTTTATGATTAATTTCCGAGATACAGCGGATCCATAAATAGCTTTGAAAAGAGGAAGTTCGGAACAAATAATGCCCTGAGTAACTTCGAAAATTGGCCAAAGGAATGTTTGCATATTGTTAGTACCGATTGATAAAGCAAGTAGGCCAGAAAACATTGACAAGACACCAAGGAAGTGATGGGTATTTGAATTTGAATCTGGTCGAAATTGTGCTATAGCCCATTTCGTTATAGATACTAGGGTACCATTCTCTTGCATATCTCTTCGCGTAGAGATACGAACGAGAAGAAATATTGCTGCATCTTTTTCCTTTCCAGGCACTGATAAATAGCGGATTGCAAGCGGAATAATTCGTAACGCTAAACCAGGCGATGAAGGAGGCCACACAAAGTCTTTAATTTCGTACTGGGTTGTGCTACAAACGTCCGAAGAAAGAGACACCAAATCGAATGGTGCAAGTATAAGTTGAGATAACCAGAGTAGAGAGATATATATCTCTTCCCAGGCCCTTTTTTTTTCTCTTTCTTTGTCGCCAAAATTTTTTCCCGGGGAATTTGTTTGTTTTTCAGGCCCCCATTTTTCAACTGCAGAGAGAATCACCTCAATATGCTTTGTCTCTGTACTGAAGAATCGGATAATAACCTTTTCTCCTCGGACCTTACAAAATCTGTAAAGGAGCTGGCAAATAGCCTTGGAAACTGGAACGAGAAGAGGAGAGGCCGTCGTGTGCAAGACTGTGGATGATTTTAAGTAGGCGAGAAATGAGTCAGATAACAGCGGGATAAAATTATTGAGGTGAGGGTCTAGAAGTTGTGGTAGTTCCTGGAATGTATCGATCTGAGCTCGTCAGCTTTTTTTTGGAAGTACTAGTTTGAATCTACCATATTCAGTAACCTGTTTAATTCTTGATTTCTAACTCTTTTCCTGATCTTACAAATTCCAGACTGAGTGGTCCCCCACAGGAGTGGGCGAAGAGATGCATGGAGGTCTACTATCAAGTCAGAAGTTGCTCGTTGAAGCTTCAATTCTGGTTCCTCTTCTGGTGCATCCATTGTACTGTAAGAGATGATGCCCGACTTGATAGTTGAAGCAATAATAAGGTCGCGCCTGTTCGACTAGTTCTAGAATCCGAGTCACAATTATTTATTTGAGTTATACATGTACTAAAATTCTACTTAACGACCCCGCATTCTACATGCAAAACACCGTTCTATCAGCATCAATATTACTAGATAAAGCGGACAATCTTTCAGATGCATATTCATAGCTGCTCATTTCCTGTGCCATAACTAATTTAATGCCAGGAAATATCTAATAATGTCCCTCGTCGTCATAAAAATACGGTATAATTACCGGCGCGTTTAAAGGGTTAAGGGTAAGTATAATTACAGCATAGGCAGTGAGACCATATCAGTGCCAACCACATTACTTAATCGGGTTTTTTCTAAATATAACTCAATTTCGTCACCTATCTTTAGCCCTTACCATCGGAAGCAGGAAGTCAAGAAATATCATCTTGTGTACCCAAGACATGAAAGTATACGGCTTTTTTTAACGGATATTTTGGTATCATATTAATTGAGGTAAAGAACAAGAGTTTCTACTGATCTATACAGCTATTTGGACTCTTTTTCTTGCGACAATCCTCTCATGGATTTGTAATCAAAGAGAATTGGTGATGAATTTCGGTTTATTCTAAAGCTACGAAACGAAAAGAGATTTGGGTAAGGAGATAATTTCATTGTGACTCTAAATGGAAGATTTCGAAAATAAGTGGTCTTTACGTGTATGGAATGATTATCCTGAGGAGACTTGCTCGAATGAAGTATTGTTGTACCAAGTGGAAATAGAATTATCATAATCATCTTCTAGAGACTTACATTAACCTTCTTATGTTTGACAGATGCTTCACGCATGATATCTATCTGTTCATACTAATTCCCAAATGCATACCCCTGAAAATCCCATTGCTAGCCTCCCTTTGATCTGTAGGTATCGTTCCTTGGTAATGCCGCCAGCGTCGTGGCCATCGATCGTTGTAAGCGCAAAACAGCCGACTGTTTGGCCTATATGAAGATGTATTCGTGGAATATCAACCCACCACCAATATCCATTGTCGTTGAAAGGTAACCACGGATCGTCAGAGCCATGCAAGCATAAAAGAAAAAGAGGCAGCTTTTTAGAATGGTACTTTTCAAAGTCAAAGTGCAGACAGATCTTGCTGAACTGAAATCGCACATTTTCTGGACATGAGGCGACAGTAATATACTTTTGTGGTGGTGAAAATGATGTGAAGGAAATCCCATAGTCGTCTTCGACATTTCCCAGTTCTTGCATCGGTTCCTGATCGGTAGGACCGAGACCACGCATATATTGTTCCCACGAAGGACGGAAACCATCGGAACGAAAAAAAAAATCGCCTTGAGGAAAATGGCGAATCCCAAACTCCTCGTTCGAGCACGTGAATTGACGAGGAGCAAAATTTTTGGTGTACTCTGTGCCATTGACTGTCCCTGCACCCCAACAAGAGTCAACTAGCTTCCATTGACCATCATCAAGTCGAACGGCATTCCAGGCATGTCCACTCGGGTTTTTAGGTGGGACTCGGTCACTAGATTTCATTGGCGTGTAGCCATAGCCTTTCCCGTGGCCAGTTACTGTGATAATTTCAAGGCCTGCCTTCAGAGAAATAGCTTCAAATACACCAGCATATCCACCACAAACAGCAAGGCCAGAAGTTATAGTATCCTGTGGCGCAACATACTTTACGCAGTTGCCAAAAAAAGCATCGACATCGTAGGCGATATTGTGGTGTAACCAGGTAAAGATCGCGCGGGCTTTGTCTACCTTTGACTCGAATGGTTCGCAAAGAACATCTGCTAAATATCCTATGATATCGTTTGTCTGGGGAAGACTATGACAAGGATATTGAGAGGCGATTTTATCTGGCTCTGAAAAATCTCTACATCGGAGACAAACATTGGAAGATACAGGGGAAATTTTAGAAGACTTGATTGCTTGTATTTCTTGAATCGATGGTTTAGAATTAAGATTGATCGGTGGAGGTTTCATAGGAGCTACTTTAATTAGCTCTTTTGCAGATCTATTACCCTGATCATCTGATTGTTTAGTTTCCAACTTGACATTCGCCACTGGTGATGGCATCTTCCAATTTGATTCTGCTGTATTAACCTTTTCTATTTGTTCATTTTTGTTAATTTTACGTGAAGGTAGCTGTGGTTTTGAAGATATTTTATTTATCGTCATATCCTTTACGACGTTTTGATGGGAAGTTCTAGACGGCAGTTTTGGTGGAGAACTACGACTCGCTAAAGGACCTCGGTGAACAATTTCTAATTTTTTCCTAATAGGAAGTTCTGATTCAGGTTCAACTGCTTCTAATTCTAGTAGCGTTCTCGATACGTTTATCGTAGATTTTACGGTCGTCAATCTTGTATGTGTTAGTTCGGAATCAGCAAAGGCTAGGGATGAGGCAGGGCCTATTGATCTCGATCGGATTGAATTTTCAGCAGACTTTCGAGCTGGTAAGGCTGGAGCTTTCTTTTGATAGGAGACTGTCGATTTTTGCAAGTTGGTAGAAGCATTACTATGAGCACGCTCGACAGGAGACGGTGCTCGAGCTTTTACATTCATGTGTTGAGTTGTAGATTTTTTGATCTCTACTGACCTATGAGGAGCAGCTAAAGGAGTTATTGGATTCATTTTGGGTCGGCTTAGTAAAGTAGACCGTTTCCCTGTTAGGGTTAGTTTTTGTGTACTTTTGCCAACTCCTTGCTCTGCCAAAGCCGCAATACGAGCTGAGAGTGAAGAAAATTGAGGCTCATCAGCGTTCGCCATTGCTCCGACCTGTAAGAAACGTCTATGTAGAAGCTTTATGGGTCGATTCAAATATTCAGATTCATCGGATCGTAGTCGGAGTCGCAGTAAAGGTTGACGCTCAACGGATTAGGTGAAAGATATTTTGACTATCAGGACTACTCCAATTGATACGCTGGAAATCGATTTGATTGTTTGGGTGTTAGAACCTAAAAATTAATTATGGCTCTGTGTAATGATATCTAATTCAGCATCAGTTATTATGTGTGGAGACACGATAATGACATTACCGACCATATATCACCTCATATTTACAGTTTCCAATGCATTAAATTCATCCTCATGATATAAATTTATTTTTAGACCAAAAATCATTCAAGTTTTAGTCCATAATGAATCTCAAACTCTGCACATCTTACTGCAAGCCGCTGTAATTTGTAGGTAATAGATGCATTAAACGGATTTTCATACCAGTTAATCTCTGTCATAGGAATGCAGATGAGCCTTCAGATATCGTAATAATACACATGTTCATGGAAATTCGATTTCCTCATGAAATTAGATAATTTGGTGCCACACAGCATTTAACCCAAGGAGGTGATGATTGATGTCATCTTGGGTTGCGAAGATGGATAGATAAAGTGACCGCTAATAATCAAGTAATTAATCGAATTGCAATTACTATTGCAATTAGATGACTGAGCCAGAACTAAGAATCTTAGACGTGATTTACTGGGATGTGCGATACGTGCAACATTCCCATAACTTGTACCTCGCCATCGCTCCCCAGCCAATTAGTCACCTTTACTAAATCTAAATTCAACAAAGTGATTTACGTGGCCTTCGCTTTCTACTGCTCTCAATAAGGATAAGGGTAATCAGACTTTCCAACTTGAACAAAACCGCGCGCGCGATTTTGTTCAAGTTGGATTTTAATTCTATTTCAACAAACAAGCTACCCTTGAGAGAACTTCATATTCTAAGTTAAAACGAGCACGTTATTCATATGATGTGATACATTCTAGTTGTAAAATTTTGACGCAAATTTCTGGAGGTTTTATTTAATATTAAATTTTAATTATATACATTCAGTTTAAAATTTTAACGCCTTTGTCTCTCGGACCACGAGCATCGTTACCTTTGTTTGAGCGAATCTTTCAGTGTATTCAACTAGAGTTTGATTCTCTTGATTGAGCGGGAATCCTTGGCAGATAGCTTTTGACCACTATCCATCAACGAATTGATCGTCTCAATTTCAGCTAAGTCGAAGTGCTCATCGGGAGCTGTATCCTCA
>JAATOF010008129.1:0-11552 GCA_013170925.1 Podosphaera leucotricha
CATTTCTCCTAAGAATAAATTTAATTGTGTGCGTGCTACACTACATTACACACAATTGTTGAGTTGATTATAAATGTAATGTGAAAGTCCTGATAATCTAGGCAGACATAACTGCAAGTTTCAAACTAGCTGGGGTAGAATTCCATTAGTGTGATAGTGCATAAATTGATTCTTGTATGATCCCTGAAGCGAGATTATACCGTGCTATTCCAAGGCGACGAATTTCATCGTAGTGATATGGTACTGCTCGAATATACAACACACTCTCCCAAACTTACCAACGAGGCTTTCCACAGGTATTCTGATATTACTATCGAGAAAGTAGTGCGAGAGACATTACAAGTGCCTCTATCAACCCCAAAGAAGAGATAAGAACTTCGGGGGTCATTCGAAATTATCGAGCAAGGGTAACAATTAGAATGCTCAGAATACTCAGTGCATGCTCTTTCAGAAGATTCAAAAGGGTATAGATGAGGATGAATTCAAGATAGCAATAGCCTAATGAAGACCTTAATGAACAATCCCATGCTTAAGACAACCCAACGCAGAGGAAACTATAGCACTATTCCTGGTACACATAGAGTAAGTAGAGGGAGGAACATCGAATCTGTGATAGCTCTCATTCCAATGCAACCCTTGATTTTAGTTGAGCGGAACAATAAAATAGATATCAAAGTGACTCGTGGCAGTGTCCCGTAGGGTTAATCTATGTCGACGCGTCGGGAGAATGAAAATGAGTGTTTGAACGGTGGGATGTCCATGTCCATGCAGACTAAACCTAGGCCGCATCTTTCCAACTTAACCACGAGTCATGGATGGACGCCGCAGATGGGATCAAAGAGGGTTTTACAGGATAAGAGTTGTACGGTCAAAATTTAGCTAGCACAAGGATATTTGTGATGTTCATGACGTAGGGACACAGGACCAGGCGAGGCGATGCGATGCGATGCGATGTCATTCGAGGCGGGGGCGACAACGCTGCTCCAATAAACGTCTAGAGATACAAAGCCCCTGACTCGCTGCCCCGCCACAGTGTCTCACGAGGAGCCACTGGCTCCGACGCATGCCTCAGACGAAGCAGCAGCGAATAACCACGGCACTGTCAAGCCGAGTTGTTCCGGGGCAGCATCTGTCCATGCCGACGAGTTTTTAGCACGTTATCGATACACAATGGGTAATCTGTGTGGTAAAGAGTCCTCCCCCGACCCGTTTGCCCAGCCGGGTCGGACGCTGAGTTCGGCGCCACCCCCTTCGAAGACCAGAACCGTGCCCGTTCCATCCAACACGGTTGGTCCTGCCCGGCCGCGTGAGCATAGAGCGACGGCTACGGAAGGGGATGACGATGCTAGAAGGAAAGCAGCTGAGGCAGCTGAGGTAGAATGCTCTCATCCCAAAGATCTAGTATCACTAACTTATTTGCTCTTACAGGCTCGGGCAAAATCAGCTTTGAAAAACAAAGGAAAACTTGCAAACACTTTGCATGAACAAAAGAAGCAAACTTGGACTAGCACATTAGAAGGAATGAGTAGAGAAGAGAGAAGAGCCAGAGAAGTTGACGAGATGGCGAGGGCACAGGCATACAATTAGGCGTTTATATGATGGACTGACGACACATTTTTTAATTACAGGCCAAGCTAATTTGACATTTTCTACTTTACCAAAGATTAACATAATCTTTTATGTAACAGTGTATCTACCACTACTAGGCGCTCTCCCCTCAGCATCTGCAGCTGCCATAGTGCCTTCTTTCAATAATCGCATAAGTTCTCTCATTGCATTAGTAACTACAACCTCAGTATCACCTTCTACAAGGATATATAATTTTGGATCACCACCAGGTTGTACTTCCTTACCAGTAGGATAAAAGCTGCCTTTGGTAGTAATAGATGTGCCAGTAGCTTCAAGAATTTTTGCCACGTTTGTTCTGTTTGTGACTGCCCATCTAGCCTTCTGAGGGAAATCGTTGATCTCAAGTGTCGCATGGAAAGCGCCTGCATCAGGACCTTTATTGTCAATCGGCACACCAGAGCGAAGTTGTCCAGTTTTATTCAGTCGAGCGTTGATCGCATCAATAGCAGAAGTGACTTTGTCGAGTGGATTCTTGGGTCCACCTCCAGACATTGACGTTGGATCTGTGCGATGAACAGTTATTTTACCATCAAGATCAATACCTTTCGGAACGCCGAACAGTTGTGGAGTAGGCATTGCGGTAGATGCCGGTTGGACAGACGAGGCAGCTTTGAGAACAACATCTTCATCGCCCTCTTTTTCATCCTTTTCTTCGTCGTCGTCTCCGTCAGTCTTGTGGGTTTTACGCTCTCTGTTTCTTGTAGCTTCCCGCTCGGCATCAAGGCGCTCCAAGCCCTTCCCACCAAAACCAGAACTATCTTTTGACTTACCAGTTTTGACCTTGTCGCGAAATGATTTCCTCATCAAATCTAGTCGTTCTGGAATTGGTTGACCCGATTGCTCTAATGCTTTAGCGATCCCAACAGAATACTGCTCTTGATCTTCTGTAATAAATGTCACAGCAGTTCCCGTATTCCCAGCTCGTCCAGTTCGACCAGCTCTGTGAACATAATCTTCCAAGTGATTTGGTGCATCGTAATTTACAACTAGTTTGAGTTGCTTGACGTCCAAGCCTCGAGCAGCAACCGAAGTAGCGATCATTATTGGGATAACCCCAGCCTTGAAATCATCGATAGTTGAATCACGATCAATTTGATCTTTCCCTCCATGAATAGACATGCAAGGGTATCCTTTTCGCATCAGATCTTTTAATAGATCGTCTGACTTTTCTTGACGGTCCACAAATATTAAAGTCCTCGCGTCTTCATCTGTGTCATAAAGCTGTCCCAGGAGTTCAAGTAATCGATGAAATTTTTCATTTTCCTCACGAACCTCGACAATTTGAGTAATTTCAGAGGCAACCACACTTCTTCCTCCTACAGTAATTTCAACTGGTGATTGGAGGGTCTTTTTTGCCAGTGCATCCATGATACGGGGCATTGTTGCTGAAAAAAGAATTGTTTGACGATTTGGTCGAATGTTGGCAAAAATCTTCATAACTTGGGGTTCAAAACCCATGTCAAACATACGATCTGCTTCATCTAGTACGACGTATGTAACTCTACGAAGATTCGTCACCCTTCCAGAATTGGCAGCTAGAAGATCTATCATTCTTCCGGGGGTGCAAACAATAATTTCTGCGCCACGTTTTAAGTCAGCAATTTGATCTTTGATTGGGGCACCTCCATAAGCGCAAACAGCCCTCAGCCCCATTGCTTTCAAAAATGGCTTGCATTCCTTGTGGATCTGCGTTGCAAGCTCTCGCGTGGGAGTCATGATTAAACCAATGGGTCCATCAGATCCCTCTAACGGTCGTTGATCACGAATGTGTCGAAACATCGGAAGCATAAATGCCATGGTTTTACCAGATCCAGTCTTAGCCACACCGATGACATCTCGGCCAGACATAATTGCAGGAATAGCCTGCATCTGGATCGCTGTAGGCCTTTCGTAGCCAAGTTTCCGAATTACTTCGAGCGACTGAATATTTAGACCACAATGTGACCATTTTTGAACAGGCTTTGGAACATCTTGACCAGAAACTTTAATGCCATCTAATTCAAGTCGTAGATCAGCTACTTCAGCTTCTGTCATATCAGCAAGCTCGGCTGGTTCAGTGTAAAAGTTTTTCCGGAAGGATTCAATGTTCAGGTTGGCGTAATTTACGGTAGGGAGATCTTTTTTTTTTCTAACTTTACTAGCCATTGCTAGTATATCATCAGGATCAGCCTCCAAGGCTTTGAATCCAACATCATCATCCCCGAAAAGAGGTTCTGGTTCTTTTTGCTTGCTTTTATTCTTTGTTTTAACATAGGATGTATTTTCTCTTGGAAGAGTATAAGGATCACCTATTTGCTGCATGAACGCATCGAGCGGATCAACTTCCTCATCAGCTTGAATTGTAACTATGTGAGACTGATCATCCATTTTTACGTCACCATCACCTCTTTCCCTAGATGTAATACTTTGGTTTTGGGCTGCACCTTCTGTTAGGGCAAGTGTTTGTTCATGAATTCTTTCGTCTCGCTTCTCAGCTGCAGCCCGGGCAGCAGCAGCGGCTTCTTCTTCGGTACCTGCATTTTCCATGCCTGCATCGTCGTCATCATCATCAATTTCAATGTCATTTGCAAGTTTCCCGTCATATGCCTCATTTTCTAGTAACGGTAAGTTGGGTAACTTTTCTAATTTTTTTCTGGAACTTTCATCCTCTCCAAAATTGAGCGCTCGTTTGGAAGGAACTTTTTCACTATCTGTTGCGGACTTGACGCTCAAGCCAAAAGCATTGAGATTTCCTCTTGCTTTGGGTAATGCAGACGCTATTTGAAAATAATTAAAATTAAGTGCCACTATTCTCGGAGGAACAAACCTTTGGATGTATTATCAAAAGCTGCAGAATTTCTTTCGGACTGCAAATTTTTTGTCGATAGACTGGTCGAAACCTTTATAACTTCTGATATCGGTAAATCTTGCCCAAGCGTACTGGTGGAATTTGAATTTCCCACTGCTTTTTTAACAATTGCTTTAGGGTCAAATTTCCCCGCATATGGGGTTGGCGAGTCGTCGGCTTTATCAGTAGGAGACGCTGATAATTCCGCAGCAGGTTTGACGGCTTTATCTTCTACGTTTACGTTGATAACAGGAGATACTGTAATTTCTGATTCTTTACGTTCCTTGTCTTCAGCCATTTTCTTCTTCCAGGCTTCAAGTTTAGCCAGTCTTTCTGCTTTTTTTTCCGCCTCTCGTTGACTTGCAGAGATTTCATCTTTAGATATCTGTCAAAATTTTAGTTTCTGATTACACCATTGTAGTTTTAGATCGACCTACTTCTTTAGATAAAGACACGTCTGCTCTGCTGTTGGGCTTTTCTGGGTTGCCGTCAGCTCTGTACCGAGGAATAGAGTTAGTAGATTCCTCGCATCGTCTTCGTGTCCTTTCATAAGGATCATCTCGCCTATCACGATATTCTCGATCCCGGCTCCTTCGCCGCCTTCTATCTGGTGACCAATCCCTATCATTGTGCCGGTTTCTGCGATCCCTAGACCTTTCTCGTCGATCAGACCTTCGGATATCGGGATCTTTTCTATCTTGTAAACGTTCTCTTCTTCGATGTGAATCACGATCTCGGTATCGACGCTGTACTCGAGTTTAATGAGTATACTGGCAGTGATAAGGGGCTTAAGTTTTACTTACATCTGCGCTACGTGAACGCTGACCTAGACCTCTATTATCATCTCGTCGGTCTCGATCTCGATCTCGATGAATATCGTCATCTCTTCTACTTCTCTTTGAAGAGAGTTGGCTTCCTGCTGGCGATGGTGAGCGTGAATCCTTGCGCCGAGCCATATCTGCCTCGGTCGGTGACAATAATACTTTTTTTTCAATTGACCGCTGTTTTTCCACCACTATGCCAAGTTTGTTGAAATGAGATTTAGAGCAGCTTCATGTATGCATTCGTTCTTTGTTGTTATGGCGGATGTCGAGGATTTCAGCTACAATATACCAAGATCTAACAGGGATTAGTCGCCGCACTAGCTAGGTTTTGGCGAAGCTACTTGTTGTGTTGAAACCCAACCTCGACTTCGTAATTTACACATCGTTCTATCTCCATTGTCACGATGATTTCGACTAGTGCTCGATCTGTAGGTAAACATGTCGTCTCAATTGGACAAAAGGCGCCACACTATCCCCTACGAAATATCAGCCACGTTCAGCATTCATACGTAACCTGTCGTGTCAAAAATACTTCTCAACTCATCAACCTCCTCTACTTGGCTAGAAATCACTATGCAACTATCACCACCAAGTCCAAGGCTCCTGCCAAATCTACCCGCAAATCTACTTCTAAGTCTTCTCCCAAGCCTTCTTCCAAGTCTTCCAAGTCATCTAAGTCTTCATCTAAAAAAACCAAAGCAGCAGCAAGCTTGAAGAAGAAGAAAGTCGTTTCAAGCAAAAAATCACCACTAAAATCTAAGAAAGTCTTGAAGAAAAAGAAGGTTCCCGCAAAGAAGAAGCCTGTGAAGAAGGTTCGCAAGGTAGCAAAGAAGACATTAACTGAAGAGCAAAAATTAGCATTGAAACTCAAGAAAACTCGATTACTTGTTCTGACGCCTCCTAATACTCTCCCTCGAACGGCACGTTCTGTATTTTTTGCTCAGAAAATGACAGGTCAAGGCTCTAACGTCAAAAATGTGCTTTCAGCTATTGCACCCCAATGGAAGGACCTCCCGAACGAAGAGAAAGAGGTAACGATATTCCTTGGACTAATTTTAAATCCTAATTCTTTATAGTTATATAACAAGAAAGCCGAAGAAAATAAGGCTTTAAATGAAAAATCTTTCAAAAAATGGTTGGCAGGATATACTCCAGATCAAGTGCGCATCGCAAACAATGCACGAAAACAACTCAATAAGTATGCCAAGAGACGCGTCTGGTCACCTATTCAAGATGATCGTTTGCCTAAGCGGCCCCTCTCTGTCTTTATGTGCTACATGAAAGAACGTCATGGCTCTAGTGATCTAAAGGGAAAGAAAGCTCAGGAAATCGCCAAGGTGCTCGGGCAAGAATTCAACTCCCTCTCTCCGATACAGCGCAAGGTTCGTCCCGCTTACCGAATGTTAGATCTTAACCTAACAGCATATAGAAATATGACGATATAGCTCGTACTAACCAAGAACGCTATGTTGAAGAATTTAAATTGGCGTATAACCGCAATTCAATGGCCAAAGTTCTTCCAGACAGCTAAGAACTCTGACCTGCCACTGATTAAACAGGATTAATCATAAGGTACTAACTTTATACAATCGGGAGTTAAAAATCTTCTTAATCCACTCAAAATAGATATTCATATCACACTGGCATATTAGATTAACTGCAAGTCTACCTCGTTGCAGATGTCTCTACCGACTGGTTATTTTTCATAGTGTGTTGCTAATTTTCTGATTCTCGAAATTACTTATGAAATAGACTTGCCAATAGATGTCTTGATATTTAATTACTACTTACCGAGACATAAATTCAATCCTTTGCTGTATCTAGTCTAACCCACTGAATTTTACTGCGCGGAAAACTTCATACAGACCTCCTCTACCCTCTGTTTAAGCCCCATGTAATGCGACAATATTTCCCTTGCATAACGAAGTATTTATTCTCTACCAAAGAACCCTAACCTTCTGCTTCCGTCTTAAACCACTTCGACCCATGAGAAAAATATCTAGCTGACTCGTATTGACCCAGATCTGAAGAAATTAAAGGGTATCATAGAAGCATGTAAGGCAAGTAACATTAAGCATTGTGTCATGTATCATACGGATGAAGATACTCATGAACACCCGTAAAAAAGAAGCCTACTCTAAGAACTAGTAAATTGGATAATCAATGTAGGATTGAATACGACTGGAACGGTAAAGTCAATTAAATGCGGGAAAACCCATATCTCCAGATCTTCAAGTAAAGCAGTCGGGTTGAAGATTAAAACTAGGATAAAAGTTTGGTCGCTAGCTACCAGATGAGCCCTTCATGGATGCTTTAGAGACTTGGTTCGATCGATTACAGGAGTTTGTTGATCTTGACACAAAGGTGGGATGGATATCTTTCAAAAGAGTCTTGATAAGGGGGAATACTTGTAGGTTTCTTTCTGTTGTAAAGATATGAGCCTTGTGTAGGTCAAGGAAAGTCATATATGCTACTTATTTGTTGAATATTAGGCACAGACGACAACGACATTAATTGGGGTTGGGGATCTAGAGGTTTCTATAATCGCGGGGGTAAGTAAACCCCGCGTTTAGCAGATATTGATAAAACGGCATGTAAACAAGCCGCATCTACATCAGAGTAGTTCAACAAAGATCTCTTTTACAGGAAATCTGACATTAATCTAGTGTGATATTCAGAATATATACCACAATAATATTATCCAAATATAAATCACCCCCGCAAGCTTGTATTCTTCACACCTCTGATGAAGCTGTATCCGCTAAAGCAGAAAAACTGTGGTTATTGATCATTTTCTCCGGACAGCTTACCAAACAACTTGTTTTCTCACATAAAAGAACAAAAACTATTACTGTACTACTTCTAACAACGTCTGGACGTCTAATGATATATCTCTGAAGTGGCTACGATAGATATTCATCCCTCAGACTCAATGTAAGGGTCAAAGTCACATTCTTCAGCCATTCGAGTTGGATATTTTTCGCCCCTCATGCGAGCCTAATGAAAAGAAATGGCAGACATTACTAGCTACGACGATGCTACGGATTTGAAGAAGATTCGGTTTGTCCCTGTTGGAAATAATATTGTGCATGATTGTGCACGTATAATTAGGCGAGATGAGGATTGGCACAACGCTAGTGATTTCGTGTATTTAGTCAGTATCGGAAGATAGGAAGAGATAGACTTATTTTGATGGCCATCGTTACATCGTGCAGATATCTATTTACACTTACTTACCTATTTACCGACTTCGTGACGGACTTGCTGACTTCATGACAGCTAAACCGGTGAAATACATTTAGTATTTCCAAACAGTCCCGGTGTGCAATAAGGCCAGCAAAGAAAGCATGACTGTGGGAAATATTTAATTTATATTGGGATTGCGTCCATTTTCTCTCCAGTAGGTTCTCGATCTCACTCTGTCCTAAGAGAGACTCCTGAGGCAATAAATACGCGTATCCCTCACTCGCTTTCAGCGGAACAATCTAGTTACGGATCTGTTCAATGCCTGGAACGACCAGGCAACTCAAGGATCTAGTAATAGAAATGAGTTCAGATCTGTATGACTAACTACCTGACTAGTAGTCATCGAGAAGTTACATGACTACGAATTGATTGAATGACTAGTCAAGTTGATGTTTCAAGACGGTACTAGATCATGTTTTTTTTTGGTTTTATATTGACGTTCTTGATTCTACTTGCTATTTCTGCTGTTTCTACTGTTTAGGGGATTTGTGGATGTTTAAAGCAACTGTCTATAACATGAATTTTTTGTCTCAGGTTGATATTTTCTGTGGTAAACGCTCAGTGTTTCAGTCTATTATACAATTTCTACTAGGCCAATAACGAGCAATGTAGTGTGTATACATAGGGGACATCAGATAGGGATAAAGGACCATGAGATCAATTTTCTAACCATTCAATTATCATTGCAACAAGATCATAACTTTCATGATATCTTTCCTTTATATTTAAGATTATATAAGATATCTTGGATATGATTCGTTGGCTACTTTTTAACAAGGTATCTCGTTAAGTCACAGAAAACTACAATTTGTTCAGAGTTGCTGGTTTTCAGGCCTACTTGTGGCTGTATGAAGGTAGAGAACATCATCTTTGATTAATGAGCTAGTTGCAAACCCTTTAAGGAAGCGGGACAAGGACGGGTACAGGACGAGGATTCGGTAGCGGAGAGAAATCCTCAGTCACTAGAAGGCGATTTTCAGCATTTTCCTTGAATTACTTCCGAAGTTGTCACTTTTGTGCCATAGATTTCGAGTCACATGTATTGCGACTTCTGAGATAATCAGATTTATGATTATCGATGAGAAAGTTGCACGACTCAATGTTTTCGTCCAATTCCAGAATTTCGATATCGACAAGCCAAGATAGACGCTCTCTTTATCACCCTACTTGGTGTGTCAATTCAGTCATTGTCAAACAGTCTTAAAAGATACAGAATTCCCGACATCCGTAGGTCAGCAAGCACACTGCAGACAAGACAAAAGGACAACATGAAGTCAAAAGTCGAATCAGAAGACTGAATCATGAGTGAGGATATAGTGTAATGATATGGAGGTATTCTTTGTCGCGTTTCACATATTATTTTTGTCTGTTGTAGTAGACTTGTTTCCCTATCACTAGTCATGAATAGTTACATGTTTGGTTTGTTTACCACGACACAGTGAGGAATAACTTGACTGGCATTGTTATTAGAATAACAGCAATGATCCCCGCTAGATTTACCTCCCAATGAACCTTATAAGTAAAAAGCTGTAGAAAATGACTGGAGCTCAGACTACAGCCGTTGAGCGGTTGAAATAGGTCTTTACTTGAGGATCCTCAGGAAAAGAGATTACTCACTATGAAAGTCATGAGACAACAGAATATATTTAAATCTGTGCTTGCAGCAATCTACTTTTGTTCCAGCTGCGAACATCCTAATGTACTTCTGTCTCGGCCTCGCTCGGCTAGCGCCGCAGGCTTTATTTAATTTTTTCCCGCGCACGCAGATCTCATAGATATGGTTTGAATAATTTGTTCACAATTGAATAGGTGGAATTCTGTTGGTACAACTTAGAGAAAAGTCTACACGGGGGTCAATGCATTACGTCATGTCTGAAAGGGTGAAGAAAACCAGCAATTATGATACATAGTCTTGGACTCACATAGCACATTTCATATGTAAAAATATATACATATTATATACATGTGCATGTACATATACATATACAAAAAATCTTATTAAAGTCTCATTGTGGTCCTATCACATGATTCGAAATCGGATATGAGCTCTTTGGAACGTGAACCCCGTACCCTTACAATCACGTCAACGATGTCGCTGTAATCATTTATCAGCAGATAAACTCTATGAATTGTAGTAACTAATCGAGCTAAGTCAGTCATGGAAATCAAGAGCAAATCTCCTAGAATCTGTACGAGAGAGAATTATACGCACATCCGTCATAGCCAAGTTGAGCAAAATTTTTCTTATCGAACGAAACCGGCCATATATATAAGTCCGTTGGCCCACCATCGTGCGGCGCGTTTGAGTAAGGAGCAGGATACTTCCTCAAAATATGTTTTCTTTTTAATATGAATCCATCAACAGCACTGGGGGCTATGGCCAAGGCGATGTTTAATGGGACGAAGTAGTTTTCGCATTTAAATACAACGATTTCTCCAGGCTGCGTATTAGGAGCTGAGCCGATAAATCTGGGTTCAATCTTTGTATTTGATGTTAATCTGCACCTAAAATATGTATGCCGTTTCTGATGTGTCATTCCTATTATATTGTAACTTTTATTTAGGATGAGTGATGTTATAGCTAAATCAGAAAAAATCGTTAGCCCGGTGATAAAATTTACGTGTGCAATCGTGTTAGAAAGGAATTGGATTTACCGTTGCCATTTAACTTCCCTGTCGCGCTCATTCGACAGGTAAAGAGTTCATTAGGGTATTGGAAAAGGGAGTTTCCATCGTCAAAATACGGAGGGTAGGAATTCTTCGAATCATACGACTGTAGTAGATGTTCGCGTGCTTTTACTGCATTGATTGTAGCTCTTAGTGTTTCAAAAGAGAATAATTCAGTTGGACATCGGAATCCGGTGGCGACCAGATTATTCGATAATTCGGTTAGATCATGTTCTACAATACATTTTACAAGTGATTCATCAGGCTGCCTCTGGACAACATCGAGAAGTCTAAGGTTTTTACTTGCTAAGAGAGCATGATAAACTGCATTGCCTCCTAATCAAAAATCTTAGAATTTA